>CAIGRT010095074.1:0-13711 GCA_903798405.1 Fraxinus platypoda | reverse complement strand
CCATGCGAAAGATTGATTGACATGCACAGGAAGTAGACAGAAAGGCTCAACTGTGGCAAAATCACCCTAGTGTTCTCAAAGCCACAAGGATATATACCATTTTCTCTCAGGTAATTTCAACATATTTTAGCATTATTTGGAAATTCAAAACAAATATTTTTTGTCTTCATACAAACCAACACTAATGGGTACACAAGGAAAATAAACAGTATTCACAGAACAATTTACTCATAGGAAGAAATGTATAGGAGGCTCCTCTGCAGTCTCCACCTTGTTCCCCAGTAACGGATTGATGATTCCTTTCCATCCATGGTAGTCTAGAGGTGAGCCCTTGTCAGGTAAGGCAAATCCATTTACAAAGAAAATAGGTGTCCCGTAAACCCCTCGTGAGCAACCATACTGTGAAAACAAGCTAGTAAGATTGGATATAGGAGTTCTTAAGCTGAATGAAAACAACAAGAAAAATGGGGAACCCTGCAAATCATTATTTAACAAGAAACCAAAAGATACACATGCAATCCAGCGGGGATGGTTTCCAAGAATAAGGCCACCCTACCCGGAACTCTCTCCGGAGAGCTAGTCTTTCTCTCCCAGGAGTAATGATGTCGAGTTTGTCCAATAATGGTAATACAGAGCGAGATATACAACATTACCTTGAAGGCAATTCTCGTTGCATGGTCTGTTTTGGAGTCGGTGAAGCCAGATCTTATTGCAGAATAATAAGAGGTCCCAACTGCTTTTGTTACAAACTTCACAATTTGATCATTAACATTTGCCCTAGACGTGTTAAAGGTTGCTACACCATAGAACTTTTCCTGTTCAACAATCTCAGAATTTCAGCTTCAAAACCAATAAAATTTGATAATATAATAATTAGATAACACTGCAATAATAATGTGCAAGGGAATTACAATTACATCACAAAGATGATAGGGTGCATACATTAGTGAAGCCAAAGTCATTGAAATATAATTATGTTCGCTATGAAATGTTATGTAACATTGATTAAATGTGTGTTGTTCTGGAAGAATTTGACCCAACAAAGTCATAAATCAAGGGAACCAACCATTGTGAAAGACATCAGATCAAGTGATTTAATATGGTATCACAACGGAAAAAGACTCTGAATTCAAGTGTGGTCGCCAATAAATCATGCACGTGTTAGGTTCTGGTGATAAAAATGAACCTTGCCTACACATGAGAAGGCATGTTAAAAAATATTTAAATGATCTACACGCGGCCATATCTTTTAAATCAAGCGGTTTAATACAATACCTTGTGGAGAACTCAAGATGCTAAGAGCTTGTTTGGGAGGGATTAAAATCAGATTAAAATTGAAAATATAGCCGTTGGAGTTGATTTTTGCCCCTGTTTGCCCCCCATTAATTGACATTTTTGGTGGGTAGAAATTTTTTAGAATGGTGATTGATGGGANAAAGAAGTAAATTCATATCTTTTTTTTCATATATATTTTTTGACCGGAAAATGTATTTTTTGCATTTCTCCATTAAATAGGTTTTCAGCCATTTTAGATAATTAAGCCCCTGTTTGCCCCCCATTAATTGGCATTTTTGGGGGGTAGAAAATTTTTAGAATAGTGATTGATGGGAGATGTGTGGTTGAAAAGTTTTTGATTTGTGTGTATTATTATTTTATTTGATGAATGTATGGTTGAGATGAAGAGAAAAAAAAAATTAATGTAATGGAATGAAATATAATGGGGGGCAAACAAGGGCTTTATTAGAGGAGTGAGACCCAATAACGGTTATATTTTCAATTTTAATTGGATTTTAATCATTCCCAAACAAGCTCTAATTGATATCCCAAAAGTTCCATAAAATGGCATTTGAGAGTGGTGAGAAAACTCAGCACAGACAATTTTTGAATTCATCCTTGCACATCGCAGCTCGCTACATGACATGTATGCATAAGTCCTTGGAGGCCAACAGATAAAACTTCCATGAACTACAACATACATTTAAGATACCCTCTTGTAAAATTTAACTTGATTCCACCTTAAATTCAATCCATGGGCCAAGAATTATGTATTTAGGATTCTTAGTTTCTCGAGTATTTGAAGTAGAAGTGATCAAGGGAATTGAGAAATATTTTCAAAATACGTAGGCAATGCTCAAGCTACCATGAAATAAGGTACAATATCAGGTAGTAATCAAAGGGCAGGATGATAGAAATTACAGTACACTCTAATAGAAAAGTATGGCATATTCATTGAACAGTTGATGACGGAAGCACAAAGTCATTGATGCATAAAAAATGAAAACAGAATAGAACTCTAAAATCACGAATTAATTGGATCAAATTCCAGATGCCGGAGAGATCAAACCAAAGCCAGAAAAAAGCAAAGAAGTGGCTATGCATAAACCACATAGAGGAGGTGAAGAACTGCATCAGCTTGTCATTGTAGAGAGCTAGAGTTCATGCAAGGGCTGCTTAAACCCTTTCAGCTAGAGATCTATACATTTCTAATACGACATCAATCTCACCTGTTGCTGGAAAAATGCCTCCAATAAATTGTAGGTGGCTGAAGAATTTAACTTGTTGACTATATGCAATGCACGGGAGGAAACAAAAGCATTGTCATGGTAACTGCAATTCAAAAGAAAAACATCAGCCAATCTCCAAGAAACTGAACATGTACACTCAATGCATATCCTTTTGAAACTTGTGTCTCTATCCATCAATTGACACATCTACAAAGAAAAAGAGCATAACATTGCTTAAGCCTCTGTTTGGGTTTCATTTTTATTTCTAAAAAGTTAATTTTCAGAGTCAGACTTTAATCTTAACTACACATTTTGTAGGACCACAAGTACTACTTATTCTCCACTCATTTCTTGAAAAGAAAATTTTTAATTAAAAAAAAAATGAAACCCGAACAGACGCTAAGTTGGAGGAAAAGAGCATTTTTCCATTCCTTAACAACTTCACCTACTACTTCTACATTATCCACAAGAAACAATCCAATTCTCTGAATAATCTCGTTCACTGATTGTAATCTTTATGTGAATGGCAAGGACATTTAATCTCAATATAATCTTTTCTACACCCAAGAGATTATGATAATTTATCACAAGAATGTTACAGATTAAGCCCCAATCATACTATCAATAGAGATAACAATCTGAAAAGCAATAAGAAAATACGCAAAGTACACATAAATGCACCCCTAAAATTACTTCATATAACTATATATAATAGATGGCACAAATAATTCACGCATTTTTTATTTTTCTAAAATTCAAAGGGTTCCCAAGAAAAACTCCATTAATCCAAAGTGTTACAAGACACAGTTAACATACACAGATCAAAATAATTACTGCCCATCAATTGCGTACTAAGCAAGAAAGCAAAACACCATCAAGATTCAAGAATCGAACATTTCTATAATTAAACTGAACTAATCATTTTATTTCCAGAAATAAAAAAATACAAACTTACGGTAAAGGGAAGGTGTGGACAAGGAGTGTAACGCGAGAGCCATAGTGGTGGAGGGCTTTTTTAAGACCCGGCCATGAATCCCTGCTGTCGGGGCAAACTGGGTCAAAAAACGCCTCGATGAATATCGAGTCAACCTCCGCCGGTCGGTTCTCGTACCAGAACCCATCTAGCTTTGGTGGAATTGGGACCTGAGCATCAATCAAAACAAAAAAAAACATATGAAAACACAAGAACGAAAAAAATCTGAGATTAAAACCCATGTTCGAAATCTGGGATTTTGGATTTTCTAATTTTTCTCTTTTGGAGGATGTCAAATGAAATTGGAATATCGTAAAAAACAATTTATACTAAGAATATAGTGAGTCACTTGCGAGGTAAGAAAGTTGACCACTTGGCGGGAGGAGAAGGTACTGTTGCCTAATTGAACTTGGTGATGGTTAACTTAAATAAATAAAAGTCAAAAATTATTTTTGAACATATTTAAATATTTTTTCTAAAAATATTTTATCTGACTTAAAAAACTATCGAAGGAAGGGGTACCTAAAGTAACTTCTTCAGAAAATTGTTTTAAGCGCAACCAAATATGTCCTTATTATTATTTGTTTAAAAAACTCTTCCAAACATATACTATCGTCGTATTTTATGCTTTTAAATAGAAGTATAAAAGGGAGAAATATGGAGTAGATAACAATATTGTATGAAGTTGCGTCTAAGCTAAGCTGTGATAAAGAATTGATGTGAAATAGTGTGGATTGGGACACAAATGGCTTAAAAAATCTGTTCATTTTCCTTGTGATTTGTGAACCATATCTGTTTTTGGGTCTAGTTTCACGAAAATGTCTTTTTCAGAGTTCATTTAGTGATAAGATTTAATAATTTTAATCATATAATTGAACGCCTCCGATTTCATTCCCAATCAGTCTACAAGTACAGAAAAAATGTACAGAGTATATCACTAAAAAAAGAGAGTAGGGAGAGTCATAGTCCAAAGTTCGGGAAGGAAAACGATTAATCAAATAAACAGTTTAGATAAAGTTTTGACTCAAAACATAGAAAACACAGGAGAGTCAATCAGTAAAGAGCCAACATTTAGGATGTGAATATTCTTACGTTCTACTATACTATTTTGTTTGGGAGTATAGGAACGAGCGTGTTGAGAGTATACCTTTTGCTCTGAGAAAGTCCCGAAAGTCTTTGGACAAATATTCTCCTTAGAGTCGGAACGTAATATTTTAATGCTAGTTGAAAATTGAATCTCGACATAAGCAACAAAAGTCTGCCAATTAAACCCATAATGCCAACGACCAGAGGAGTATATGCGACCTACACAAGAAGCAACCAGGTCTGGGACAGTCAGTCAATCGCACTACAACAGTAATTGTTGCAGAATAGTAATAGAGTTTTTGGCAGCCAAGAATACTGATAGTCAGCAACAACTGTTCGAAAATCACAAAACTGTCAAATGTGAGACCACAAGAGAATGCAAAATCAAAAGAAACCCAAGAACTCAGTTCTTAAGCCCAAGAGAAACCCCAAAATTTGAAACAAGTTATGTTTGTAGCTTTGATACCATGTCATATTTGTCCCGATGCCTCTCAATCGAGAGTTTCTTCTCATTAACTAGGAAGTGTTTCTCTAATTACAACCTAAACATCATCTGTCAAATCTCCTAGTTACAGCCTTTACCTAATTACAATCTGTCAAATCTCCTAATTACAGCCCCATTCTATATTTACGACGAGGGAAAGTAAATGTAATTGTGTACATGATAAGCTAACTAATATGTGATACACTGACAATAAGGGTTCAAAGTGGTTTGCTGATAGATGATCATACAAGGGCTCGATGGTATGACTCATGTAAGAAAAATTTGACAGAAAATTTCATTCCTTGACTCATACCCAATGCCAAACGAATATTCAAAGTCTTTTAGAAAAAGGAATCATCCATCAATCTTTGTGTGTTGATACTTGTCAATAAACCTGTATTGTAGAAAGGGAATTGGCTGCACTGCCTTTACTCACATCTATAATCATCACCGGCCAAAATTGGATTCCAGAGCTTCAAATGCATTTCAGTAGTTTATTTACCTACCAAGAGAAATAGTTCCCAAACATAGTTTATTTGTTTTTTGGCTGCACTGCCTTTACTCACATTTATAATTGTCGGTAGTTAATTTATAAAATTGCATTAGCATAACGATAGTTTATGCTACTCTTAAAATGGATGAAACAATATTAGAAATTCCACTTTGTTTACAATCAATGCAAAGTGCTATTTTGATCTATTTAAAATAACTAAAAACCCTGTAAAGGAGGGTTATGATTATGCTAATGTTATTTTCTTTATGGAAAAAGCAAGAAGTCTAAGATAACTGTTGCTTCTATCCATCTTGGTAAATCATAGTTTAGTTAAAAAGGTTGAGTTATAGATACATAGTTTGGTCTATATATTCCTTAAAACATTTATTATTCTTGTATGATTGAACATTAAAGGAAAAGAAGATGACAAAATGTGGAAACTGAAACCACAACGGAATCGTGAAAAGAAAAAATGCAGCACTATTTTACTTTTTTTAATATATTATAAATTGGGATGGGATCACATGCATACTTCTAGTTATTTGTGACAAAATTGTTGCAGCCTTTCAAAATCTAACCTAGTTCACAATTGATATGTACTCAAATATAGATAAGCTTGATTGTTAGCATAAATTAATGCTTGGCTATAAATCATGAATAAGCTTGCATAATGTAGTTTACACCATTTCAATGCTGAAAGTCAAACTAATTTAATAGATGATGTTAGACACGCTTGTACCTATTTGACAAATTTTTGAAATTATAAGGATGGATACCTTATGGACTTTTTACTATTTATTATATTTTTGATCTGTGATGTATGTGAAACTTGGCATTATTGTTCTTCAATATTTGAATTTAATGCAGGTAAGTTTAGCCATTGGTTTCTTGTTTCTTGGGGGTGGAATGTGGACTTTCTCAACTGGTAACAGTTCTGTCGCTGCTTTGTTGATAACACTTTATCCACGCTTGCCAACTGGACCAAATGACAATCGATGCCACCTTCAGGTGATACATACGCAGAAATGATATACATGATTTATTTTGGTAATGTTTGGGACAAAACCGTTTAAGAAACTATAAGTAGTGTAGTCCAGGATTTGCATAACTTGACAAATCCAAAGGTAGCATTTGGTTATTCTTCAGGCCTTTGCAGTTGAAAACATTTGATGCAGGATACATGCAACTACACGAGATAGAAAGATAATTTGCCTCTCCTTTACCATTTCTTGTCTGCTAGGTCCCACGGCTATTTACAGTTCCCAAAATCTGAGGCAATCATTTGCAAAATGTAATTAGGTGGTTTGTGACAATTATAATTGATCTAATCATTGTTCTCATCAACTAGGTTATGGAAAGTAGACTTGATCTCAATATTTGAGACAGACAATTTTTGAACTATTGCAATGGAAAGACTCTATCTCTGCTTTTCTTTGGGCTTGGAAACCATGGATGTATTGGAAACTGTTTGTTTTATCAAATTTTAGCAATTAGTAGTCTCCTATTTCTTATTCATTCTTGTGATAGCCATTGAATCTCTAATGACAGGCATTCAGGCATTTGTATGTTCTCGCAACAGAAGCACGTTGGATTCAGACAGTTGATGTAGATACAGGTTTACCTGTTTATGTTCCTCTTGAGGTTACCATTCAAGAAACTGAACATTATGCTGAGACGAGTTATTGTGAGGTCACCCCTTGCAGTCTCCCAGAACGTGCGATTGTAAGCTGGTCTTATTTTCATGTAAATAAACTCTATTTTACTATTTATTAGGATCCAATAGGCTATACAGTAGGGGCTCATTCCCTTCACTTGATCTCCCCTGAACATATTACTACTTGTGAGCAGTAAGGTTCCTCAAAAACTAGGTCAACCCTCTTTGTGAAAGCATAATATTTGATGCTTACAACTCAAGGTGAAGCTGGTTTTAGTTCTTACATTATGCCTCTCATGGGTTGACATACATAACATAAATTTATTTCATTAGGCGTATCATACAAGCTACATGTTTAAGCAGTCTGAAGCTATCAAGGAGTTCTGTTAGTACAAGCTTAACTCGAGCAGCTCTTATCGCATTCTAACTTTCATTTTATTGAGAATACACTAATTTATATGTAAATTAAGAAGCACCGATGCTTGGAAACTCATTATGTACCCTTATTCGATATATACCAGATATGCTTTTTTTTAAATTATTTTATATTTTTTAAAATTTCGATATGTATCGGATACGTATTTTTTAATTATTTTTTATTTTGTATTTATTTTCGATACGTGTCCGATACATTAGGACATGTGAAGAAGTTTGTTATTGATTTTAAACTCTTATAAAACTCATTGTTATTGACTATAGATTGAACATTTTTTTTTTTACTTTATTGAATATTAATGGTACTTTTTAAAAGTACACAATTATAGTTTTAAACTAATTAACAACCAAACTTTTTATTGAAAATAAACTATTATTTAATCTTTTAATATATGTGAAATTGTTTTAATAATTGACAAATATATTTTTATTATTGAAAATACATAGTCACTGATATTAAATAATTGGAGTACATATCCTTTTGTGCACTACATGAGAATAAATAACTCCACAAGGAACTGAATAATTGATTTTCATTCATAGAAATCTGCGTCTTTTATCAAGTAAATTAGATCTCTATTCAAAAGGAGAATCCAAAATGTAAGACATTGTCGGATGCTCATTTGATACTCTTGAAGTTATTAGACTTCTTGATGTTGCTAATCTATCATTAGATGAGCTAGAGTTGGAGTGTTATTTTTAATGATAGATTATGAGGAAAATGATGTTGAAGAAATTGAAGTTACGATAATTAGGATTAAGATAAAATATTTTAGAATTTTATTTTATTATTATTATTATGTTTATATTTTAATTTTTTTATATTAATGAAATTATGTTAAATTTTATAACATGTATCCACGTATCCTAACTTTTTTTAAAAAGTGTCGACGTTCCCTTATCATACTGTATTCGATTTACGTATTCGTATATGTGATTCTTAGTATGTAAATCACCCTCACAAATGCAATTATCCCTCTATTTCTTTCTACCCAGTGATCATATCGTAATGCTAATTATTTCATTATGTTCTTTAGTTGAAGGCAGTTCGTGTTTGTGGTCCTCGATACTGGCCTCAAAATATTGAGCTTTTCCCTGAGGGTAACTGATATTGGTTTCTTATGCTTATGATCAGAATTTTATTAAGTTGTATTTTGCCTGAAGAATTGTAGTTCTTGAACAGAAAAACCTTGGTGGAGTTCTGCAGACAAGAATCATCCTTTCAATTCTGGTGTTCTATATGTCAAGAGAAAAGTTGGATCTTCTTCTTATGTTGATGACCCCATAGGATGCCAATCACTACTGTCAAGAGCAATACACAAGGTTGGTCTTCCTGTTAACTCTATGCTGTGCCTTCCACACAACTTAGGGTCTTATGAAATGTCATATGTGCAGATGAGTGGTTTGACACGACTACGGTCCCACACTCCCAGTACCCAGTGTATTGGTACAGTTACAGTCGATCAATTGGTCAGTACTTTCTCGTCAGACCCGAGCTTAATTGCCTTCGCGCAACTCTTTTGTAACCCATCCTCAAATAACATGTAAGTTCTATTAATTGCCATACTACTACTAATATGACTCATCCCTAATAATTTTTTGAACTATCTTTCCTGATTAATTGTCAATTAATTTTCCGGGCTGTGCCTAAGAACAAAGGAGTATCCAGTTTCAAATAAGCACGTGAATGTTGTGTACTTCTGTGTGTTTGTACACATATTCTCAAATATCTCTACAAGAACTTTTCATCAAGAGAAACAAGTTGAAAGGGAAATGACCAATTGACAATTTTTTCCTTTTCTAACATAATATCACATTTTCGCTTGAAGTGTATTTATAGGGTTGTGCATTTCATTTATTTGTTTGACTTGATTTTAATATCCTTGGACAAGTCTTTTAATACCTTCAAACCACCGAGTAAAACATCTTATGATGCATTGACAATGACTCCACTAAATAAACTTTTAATGTGGAATATTATCTCTAGATTGGTACCCCGTGATTTTCCCCAGATCTTTGCATCTCCTTCACCTCATGGTGGTTCTGAATTCTGAATAATGCTGTGCAGTAATGTTCAGTACAAACATTGATATTTGTACAAAAAATAAGTGCAGGTTTTAGTAATTTATTGAGAACTTTGTTGCAGATCCGACCATGACTTTCAGGAGTTTTGCCTGCAAGTATTGTTTGAGTGCGTGAGCAAAGACAGGCCAGCACTGTTACAGGTGATACATCCGTGTTCACCAATTTGATTTTTGATGAGATTGATTGTGACTGCTAGCTGACAAATGAGGGTCGAGTAGTTTACCCTCCAATTTTGTTATATTTTACCCTTGGAACATGTGAGATTTTTCTCATTGGTATAATATTTGCTAACAAAATAATCAATGCAGATATTGGTCACTACTGTATTCAGTAAATCTTTCCTCTGAGTGACTTGATTTTATAAATAAGTACTGCATGACCATTTTACTTTGTCCCTATAGTATGAGAAGTATATTTTAAAAAATTTAATTAGATTAAAATATTGAAACTTCACAAATCATCTCTTGACTACTATCATACTATACAAGGAAGCTTTGTTTACTAGCAAAGAAATTCCTAGTAGAACGTGGATTTTATGTTCTTAACTTCAAAATAGGGTATTATAAATTAATTATTTGGCCATTCCATGATAAAATTCTGTGGTTGTCACTACTGCAGCTCTTAAATGCAGACTTCTTGATATTCTAAAATATGCAGGTTTATTTGTCATTATACACAACAATTGGGTGTATGGTGGATTTGGTTACTGGTACATATAATTCTGGTGATTCACTTTTTCTCTCAAGTTTGAAGGTACGAAATTATTATTGTATTTCATTTAAGCTTGCAACTGTTATTTGTTGGCCTTTATGCGGGGTATTGCATGGTGATACGATTAAATTTCTTAAGGATCCTTCTCTTCACTTCACCCATCATCTTGTTCCTTACCCATCCTCACCTCCCCCACTGGCTCTCCTTGCACCCCTACATCCCTTCCTCCACCACCCAACCTGTTCTTCCTCACCCCCACTACGTGCTATCCTAGCCGCCCGATCGCTCGTCCTTCTCTTCCTCCTAATAGAGTTTTCTTGAAGTAATGTGACGCATGGATTTGTTTTCTGCATCATAAAACGGAATGATGCTTTTCGTAATTGCCTTGTGAATTTTAAAACATAAACTTGCTTCAGGGATGGATTCATTTAGGATTGCCGTCATATGTGCTTGCTGGATATTATTTAATTTTTTTTGCCTGCTTTGTTGGGCCTGTTGGCAGCTTTAACTGAAGTCACATGCAGCAGAACAAGTGTATATATTGTGTTTTTCAAGGAACTACTTATTTCTTTATTTTCTGCAGTCGATGATTCCTCATATAGCTCATTCAATTAGGTTCGAAAATCATCACAAAACAAGTGCATCTCAATTTGGAAAGTTTCTTATCCGGAAATAAGAACATGGAAAATCAATCTTCCCAAATTTCTGCATATTTTGGGTTCACAATTTTATCAGACATTATAATTGTTATTACTCCCTCTCTCAAATATAAAATGTCCATGCTATTTATAAATGCCTCAAAAAGAATAGTCACTTGCCCAAAACAATTTTATTTTTATTTTTTTAGATTTCTGAAAATTACCCTCTTTTTAATTGTTCATGGACTTTTCTTTATTGAAGTGACCATTTTCTTGCCTTGTATAATTCACGTTCACCATTTATGAGGCCTAGTTCTGGATGTTCATGAAAAAAAGTTCTCAGTTTTAACCCTTCCCGAAAACTTGTGCCCTATTTGTGACCATTCGACTAGAGTTGGTTGTTTTGTTTCTTATTGAAGGATCTCTGCTTGTAATTAAGTTTTAATTTCTTTGGAAGGATCTCTCATTCTTAAATATACGTATAGGTAATTTGTGATGTGAACATAATGTATATGAGGTGCAAATAGAAAAACATGTCTGACTACTGCTGAATCGTTAGACTCATGAATCATAGCACGCATTACCTTGTAATGGCTGAAGGATGAACTGTTTGAATCGGAAGTCTTCGCTTTACAAAGACATTGCTACTTAATTTGCCTGTGTTTGTCGTAGTTATTGTGGGGAAGGACTTTGGAAAGGGCTCATTTGGTTGGCTTAAAATATTTAGTTATCTGTAATTTAAATTTTTCTGTTTTGCACAGATTGCAGTAGCCTACAATGAAGCTCTGTTAAGTGGAAAATTAACCTCTTCTGGAGGGGAAATAGTGCAATCCGCTTTTCTTGGGGCGCTTAGGAAGCGAGTTGAAGAGATTTTGAACTTTTCTTTGGACTTGAGAACTGATTTCTCTGCTTATATAAATTCAGGGAGATGGCCGACTGAAGATTCCCAGGGAAAGATGCCTGGGATGATTCTTTCTTGGTATCTCCAATGGTACGGCGTGCCCTCTGCACTTGACATTAAAAAAGCTGCGGATAAGATCAAGCGCATTAAGATACGCTCATCAGTTCCCTTGTTGCGGCTTGTGTTCCCTACAACTCATATTGCTACCATTGACCGGATCAACAATGTCTGGTTTTCTGAAGAAGATTGAAGCCACCTTATTGCTGCTTGAGAAATTTTCAGCTGTTCATCCCGGTTATATTATTAGTTTCTATGCGGTGATATGCCAAAATTGGCTGTGTCGTAGCAAGAATAATTGAGTATTTTGCTTCTTCACACCAATATGGCCATATTCAATTCACTGCTGTGGTCTCGTTGGAAGGCCATTTATATGCACCTTCTAAGTTTAAGCTATAGACTACAATCTGTAATTTGTTTTTCTGTACATTAGTGTATATTCAATTCAGGTACCATTTATCGTAATGTAACAAAAGGTGTATTATTTCAGTTGTGAGTTAAGGTTCCTGTAAAAGGTCATCAGCGACTGAATGGTTATAGTATAAAGTAATTGAATCTCTGTTGGGTTTAACTGTTGCCCAGGGGAAGCTTATTGATGGTTGCCTATTCAGTATTTGAGCACGGGACATACCCTTTGTAAGTGCTTATTTTTCTATAATTGCATTTGCAGGAAGAAGTCCCTCTGGATTTCTGTTATTATTAGTCCTTTGGAGTTGGCACTTTCATGTTTGCTTAATTTGCTGTCCCATGAGACTAGACACGTTGTAGTCAATGTCAATTCAAATGGATAAAAATCTTTTAAAGGTGCCTTTTGTACATAGTATAGGATTCGGGCGGATAGGATTAAGGTTGGTTGTTATTATACTATGGTATAACATCGCATTAAAATATGTATACATATTTAAAAGTGAAAAATGTGCAAAAATACTTTTGGCTGAACTTTAAAATGGAAAAATCTTGAGCATTTTTTTTTCCTTTTTAACACCACTTTTGGATTAAATCCCTCTTCTATTAAAAGAGGCAATGCTTCATTTACTGTTCATTTTGGACGTATTTTTCTATTTCCATTTTATCCCTCTGTCATACGTCTTTCATAAGTCAAAAAAGTAGGCGGTGGCTGTATTTTCCGTAGTGAAAGGCGGTGGTTGTTTCTTCCATGCTAAAGTATTGTAGTGATTATCAACCGACTATAAAATATCATGTTTGTTCCATGCATATATAGCGATGGCAAAAAAACTCGTCTGCTAGAGTCGAGCCCCATTTTGGGGGGTCGGACCGAGCCGGGCCGGCTCGTGTCCCCGACCCGTGTCCACACGGGCCGGCCCGTAATTAATAAAAAAAAAAATTTAAAGCTACCTAAGAAAGAAAAAAAATAATAAATAAATAAAAAAGCGAGCCGGCTCGGCCCGCTAAAGCTCGGGTCGAGCCTTATTTTTTTTGGTCAAGTTCGGCTCGGGCCCGAAAAAAGCTTGGTCAAAAAAGTTCGAGCCAAGCTCGAGTTTTTTTTTGTCGGCTCGGCTCGTTGACATAGCTATGCATATATAAAGTATTGCAATCTTTCTTGCTCTCTCACAAATCGCGATAATCAATTTCACATTCCTCTATATTTCGTTGTCTCCGGTTGCCTGTAATATTGGTGCCCAATCAAACATAATAGGCCAACTCTCCACTCTTTCTCTTTCACTTTCAC
>CAIGRT010095036.1:0-16548 GCA_903798405.1 Fraxinus platypoda | reverse complement strand
TGCCGCAACTAGTAATCCTATAGAATGGCTGCCTAATTTCATGTCTTTTCTTTGTTGTTTAAATTGATAATACACTTCCTGCGTATTCTTTTTTGATTAATAAAATTATTGGATTACCTATCAAAAAAAAAATAATGAAGAATTTTAAAGACTTTAATCAACGTGTCGGCGACATGTCGTGTTAGTACTCATTTTAAAAATCGCATGTCGGTGCTTCATAGGTGAGAATGTGTTGTTGAAAATGAGTTTTAGAAAAAAAAAATTGGAGAATGGTAGACAAATAGGGCTATGGAGTAGATCTTCCCCCACCGCCACCGCCACCGCCACCACCACCACCACCACGCGCACACACAAAAAAAGAAAAAGGATTGAAGTTCTCCATGTGGACGTAGAAACAAATTCTGAGTCTTGATCGGCAGTCTTTGTTTTGGAGTTTTACATTCCATGTGAATTTTATTTTTGATGTTTGGATAACTTGTCAATATATTCATACTTCTGACTTCTATAATTATCTTCAATTTGCAGGTGTTTATTATTCTACCTTTAAGTTTTGAATGAACTAACAGTGCTGTACTAGTAGAATTATAAAGTTATGGAAGTGAATAGAAGACTATTTTTAAAGAAACATTCTAATCCCCAGTTCAAGAGAAAGGGGAGCCCTAGGAAAGGATTAGGGCATATATCTGTCCACGAACTATCTCCTGAAAGCTCTCATTTTTCGGAGACAGTTTACCGTATACTTTGTCCATCGAAAAAGATAGGCAGTGTCATTGGGAAAGGTGGTAATATAGTGAAAGCCCTCAGAGAAGAGACCCAAGCCAAGATTACAGTTTCAGATTCTGTTCCTGGCTCAGATGAGAGAGTGATAATTATTCTTAGCCCTTCTGACAAAAGAGCAAAGGGATATAATGACAATAAGGATGGCGAAGATCGTCCAGCTGAGAAAGAAGATGATGTCATGAAACCACATTGTGCAGCACAAGACGCTCTCCTCAAAGTTCATGACAGGATTGCTGAGGAAGATCTTGGTGGAGCAGGAAATGAGGATGAGGATGAAACAGTGATCACTGCACGTCTTCTTGTTCCAAACAACGTGGTTGGGTGTCTTTTAGGTAGAAAAGGAGATGTCATTCAAAGATTACGCAGTGAGACTGGTGCAAACATTCGTGTTCTTCCTGCCGACCATCTTCCTACCTGTGCTATGAGAACTGATGAATTAGTGCAAGTAAAGTTCTTTAAGGCTTATGCTGTTGCAATTTGTGATTTCTTTAGTCTTTACGTGCATTAAATGTAAAAAAGATACTTCACGTCGTGCTGATTTTATGACAGTATGGCATGTTATTGAAATCTCTTCATAATATTTCTTGCCTGTTGTTTGCAATGCATATGTATATAGATATCTGAATGCTTTTGCATTCATATCCATATGTCTATACGTGTTCAAGTGAGGGTCTTTTATCTTTGAAGTAAAGCTTTGTTGTAGAAGGTCTTATCTTTGTATGCAGAACTCTTGCTACTGATTAGCAACATTATATCTCTGTGGGGCTAGATTTCTGATCCCTTTCAGGATGCAAACAATGCTGCGGAATCTGTTACTTATTTCACTTGCAACAATACACTGCACACATACTTCTGGAGTTGTTTTTAATCAAATTGACATTACAAAGGAAAAAGGGGAAATAGGGTAAGAAGTTTATTACAATCTGTCCGAACTATGGGTTTTGAATTATAAATCTTCGTAGAAGTTTCTAACAATCCTTCAAATGTGTACTATCAACTGCATTATCAAATGGTTGGAATCTTTGAGATTGGACCTCTTGAAGCCTCTTGTCCACTATTGGAATAGAACTGGAAATAAAATCATAGGGAGGGAGTATTTACTGCTTATGTTTTGCACCATCTGAAGTCACAGATCTGATTCAGCCACAAACTTGAAGAATATTCAAATTTGGACTTCTCGGACAAATGTGTGGAGTATTAGTTTTTTCCTTCCTTTCTATGCTTTTTACCAGTTAGTCTTTCAGACCGGAGTTATTTCTCTGAACTTTTTGCTGACGAAGGTTTTAGTATATGTTATCCCTGGGGGACTTTATTCTTCTTTCAGAACATTAGGGATATGGTGTTAAAGTATCCTAAATAAGAAGGCTTTACAATAGGCAGATATATTTTTAATGTCTGAGCCATGTCTTGGTTGGTAGAAAGGCAGTACCTTGTCTCCGAGCTTCTTCTCTGTTTTCCAAAAGTGAGAGATTTTTATTTTGGCTGCACTACGTAGTATTTCATTTGTGGTCCTGAAACTTTTAGATATTATAATTTTGGACCTTGAAATTGGTTATTTTATATAGAGGTGTAAACCTAACATCCCCTCACTTGAATTCCTCGTGTCCTCATTCTTTATGTATTTCTTTTACATTCTTCCCCTGAATTGTAGGTGTCTTTTCTTCACGTGAAATAAGGTTTTCTTTGTGCACTTTTTATGGACCACAATTTAGGAAAATGCTTTTCATAGTTATAATGTGATCTAATCTAAAGTTTATTTAAACTAGACAGGTGGTTCAGATGTTTATATTGAGTTCTTATCATGTGAAACAAATATCTGATGGTATTGACTGCCTATTTATTATAGATTTCAGGTAAATCTGCAATTGCAAAGAAAGCTCTGTACGAAGTGTCGACTCTTTTGCATCAGAATCCTCGGAAGGACAAACCTCCTTCAGGCTTTTCGGCTTCCCATGTTAGTCAAGGATTTCCTCCTGGTCCTCCCTTGGCAAATATGCGCCCCCCAGGAAATGCACCTTGGCTGCGACACGATATTGATTCCCACAGTTTGCCATCTATGACGTGGAAGGGGGAATATGGGAACCGTCCATCAGGATATGGACACGATGACTTTGATGGTGTTCCTCCTCCACATGGC
Organism: Fraxinus platypoda; assembly: GCA_903798405.1. Taxonomy (NCBI): domain Eukaryota; kingdom Viridiplantae; phylum Streptophyta; class Magnoliopsida; order Lamiales; family Oleaceae; genus Fraxinus; species Fraxinus platypoda. Next base: position 13,631 of record CAIGRT010095036.1, on the reverse strand, counting down.
CGGGAAGCTCCCAGTGAATTCACTATGAAAATCCTCTGTTCTGCAGAAAAGATTGGCAGTGTGATTGGCAAGGGAGGCTTCAATGTAAAACAATTACAGCAGGAAACCGGAGCCAGTATTCACATTGAGAATGCCTCTGTAGTCTTGGATGAAAGAGTAATTCGTGTATCTTCTTTTGAGGTAACGAGCTGTGTCTCCTGCTCTAACCAGTAGCATGGTGTCTAACTGAATTGAATGTCGTTTCAGGTTATTTGGGATCAAAGATCACAAACTATTGACGCCATTCTTCAACTTCAAAATAGAACAAGTGAGTACTCTGAGAAGGGGACAATCACGACAAGACTTCTTGTTCCATCAAGCAAGGTTGGCTGCATTCTTGGACAAGGAGGTCATGTCATCAATGAAATGAGAAGGAGAACCAGCGCAGACATACATGTATTTTCCAAGGAAGATAAGCCCAAATGTGCATCAGAAGATGAAGAGCTCGTGCAGGTGATGTCCTAGCATTGTGCAGATTTTGTGACCTATTGACCTTTCTTAACCTAGGAAAGACGTTTCTCTGCTTAAGCTTGTTCACGCTTTTGTTTATCAGATATCTGGAAATGTTGGGGTTGCTAAAGATGCCTTAGCCGAGATTGCTTCAAGACTTAGAACGAGATGTTTGCGTGATGTTAGTACTAGAGCTGAACCTGCTCCTGTTAAGCCAGTCCCAGGATTTGGTCCAACAGGAAACTTGCGAGATGGAGGCCTACCCCTAACAAATTTCACAAGAACCGGAAGATCTGGAAGACGTGAATATTTAAAGGTATCAATTTTCTGTTTAAGTATGTTGTCTGCAGAGAGTTTCATGTCAAGGGTTCTGATTTCTGATTTGTGTTTGCAGCATCTAATTGTAAAATGTATATTTTTAAATTTTTTAAGCTTGAAGTGTCAATTTTGAGGAGAATTTTTCATATATATACGCAAAAGAGGATACAATTCGGAAGAAGGGTGGGTGGGTGGGGGGTGGAAGAGATCAAATAAAAGAATTTTCACATACAACATAATTGTATATACAATTTCTTGGCATGGTTTAGAAATGGTATAGATCACATATGACAAGATTTTATATTCTAACATGGTTAGAATATGTGCCAAATTCTTTCCCTATTTACCTGTCACACTGTTCATGAGTTTTTCTTGCTACCCTCCTACTGATGAATTCATAACAAATCCTTCCTCCTTACACATCTAATTCCCCAACTCCCTCTTGTTTTGTGTTCTTCTGTAAATATTCATTCCTGCTCTTCCACTTCTGCAGTTCTGCCCTTTTGTACAAGTCTGCCCTTTTGCGTACGTGTTTAGCACATAAATCAGATTAAGATTGAATTTCAAGTTATGGTATAATGCTCAAAAATATCAAATCAAAAATGAAGTTTACAATCTTTAGTTGTATTCAGTTCAGCATTGTTTGATCCAATTGTGCTTGTAATCTGTTAATACATCAATTTATATTCTATAATTTCACACGCACGGCAGAGGCGGATCTGCTTCTTTTCTACATAGGAGTTGAAGAAATGATTTCCAGGTTTTCATTGTCCTGGAAGGAGTGCAAAACAGAGTTAAATGCTTAATCATATTTGGTTTTGATTCTGATTTATTCAATCGTAGAGAGTATGAACTGAAAACTGTCGATTGAACTATTCGGGTTCGCAGAGGGGGAATACATTTTGTTTTATCCATGCTTTATCAATAATCTAATTGAAATATCTGAATTTATGCCTTCATAATTAAACGTGCAAAGTGCAAGGCGGTGGCAAGGCCAATTAGGGCTTAAGCTCATTGTGCACGCTTTATGTAGGCTATGTGCATATGCGTTCACTTTATTGAATCGTTGCATATATGTGCATATTTGATGTGCAAAATCAGTTTCTGCATATTTATATTTAGTTTAGTAGAAACACTGAATAAAATAAGTGAACTTGGCATAAAATTATTAAGATGCAAATCAAGCTTGACACATAACTATCAATGTGAAATTGTATCAGTTATAAACTCTGGTAAATAAAAGGGCTAATAATCCATTCCATCAATGAAGGAAATCATTTTATTCCTGCAAAGTCAAGTCAAATCAGTATGTATCAATTGCTTCATATGTAAAGCTTGACTTTAAGCAATAAAGTTATAAATTTAGGGACAACAGGCTAAAATTAAAATTTCAGATTGTGGTATAAGTGAAAAACATTGAGGAAAAGTAGAGCATACTTTCTTTGTGCTTTTGCTGAAAACCTACAATGCAACGTCTATCCAGATGTTTATATTAGTAGGGACAACAGTTATTGATTACAAATGAAGGGGGAATAGAATCTGATAACTCGCATTACCTTTTTCCACTGCAATTTTGCTTTTAATTTTACCGTAAATTTGAGTTGTCTAGAAAAGCAGTTTAGCGATCATGCTGCTAACCATGTATTGTCAGATTTTGTTAGCTCAAGCTAAAAGGAAAAAAATCTAGCTAAAAAACTACTCGTACACACCACATGTAAATAGTCAATTTAGATCTTACGCCTAATAATTTTTATAAATTCATTTCTAAGTTGTTTGCTTGGGTTGGACACGCCTCAAATTTCTTCTCTAAATTTTTTGCTGATGCTGATTAGGAAGGATTGAAACTTGAGAGTATTACTAGTATCTATTGGCACTAAAGCTAGGGTTCTAATTTAGATTGGTGCTTTGAATTGGAAGCTATAACACTATATATAAACCTTCTTTGTATGTATAGGTGTCTGGAGCTTAAAGAATTGAACAGAGAGATGAATTGTTCCTGACTAATTGAGTGCTGGAGGCTTTTTTGAGAAAAAAATTGAGAAATACCATGAAGATAAGAGAGGGGAGAGTCCTGGATTTCTCTTACTTAAAACAAGTGAGGAACAATTGTAGCCAACAGTAAAATTGGCACATTCCCCTAAATTAACTCTGACTATGATAAATATATTAAACTGCACATCTTGGACAGTCTGTGAACCAAAAAAATGGAGGGCTTGGAAAATTTGCATTCAAGGTCCCAAGCGCCGGCGCATCTAGCTAAACTAACTTCCTAAAAGTAGTCCTTTCTGACATTCTTCTCCTCAAACTCGTGAATATAGACATTCTTTTTATTTTACACAATAAATATGTCATTCTAATTCACAGAAACTAAAATTGCTGGTTCATTCTTATCTTTCAATTTTAACATTGTTTGGAAATAGTGTTAAGCATTCTTTATACCGAATGTCAGGCTGGTGTTCGTGAGTATGAACCTCCAAGTTTTCCAGTTCCTCCACGCGCTACTGGGTAATGATCACTGTTAATATTAAGTCATTCACACATTCATTTTTTTGTTTGGCCTGATGAAGCAGGTGACACCGTTTCTTTTAATTGCTATACTATAGTTACATGAGTGTCAACCATGAGATGAAGGCTAAGATTCCAAATAATTCTTCTGTCATGAGAAATGGAGGTAGCTATGTCACTGAGGTGAGGTTTATTGACTTTTGTTGAAGTAAATTTTTTTTCCCCCTGTATCCCACTTTCACCTGTAGCATGGATTGTGCTAGTCCCCTCTACTTTTCCTCTCTGTTTTTGCATTTTGATTCAGGTTGGGAAGTTTTGGGGTTTCCTACAATATTCAATTGCCTCACATTCCTTAAAGATGTTGAGCTGTGCTGCATGGTGGTTGGTTGTTTATTTATGTAATCTAATATGTCTGCCACCAGGGATGAAATATGGAATTCCAATAACATAAGTTCTGTTCAAGTTACTTGTTTGTGGCTCGTGTGAGAAAAATGAAATATGCCATGTAATGCTATCAGGGGTTTAAATTGAGCAGGTATGGCTTTGGTTTAGGCCTGGCACGCTGGGGTGGGTTGACATCTTTACACTTCTTAATGCTATAGTTGTGAAACTAAAGTTCATGAAGATGTATTACTTTATCTCTATACGTCATATAGAAGCAATGAAGGGATTATTGGATAAAATTGTGATTTCAAATATGTTATCTGCTTATTGACAATCTATTAACATTAATCCAATCATAATAGGGAATTCAAATTTATATGGGGGCTAGAAAGCACCAACCAGGAATAACTCAAAATATTTATAATTTTAGTGAACTTATAGATGTTTCTTGGGAAGAGATTTGAAATAATTCATCTGTCATTTGTAATTTTTGAGCTTATTAGCAATGTCACTTTTAAGTTCTTATAATCACTAAAATGAGTAACTTATTAGCACTAGCTTATAATTTCTGTCTATAGACAACCCTGAATGTAATGATTCGGGTCTCTATACCCAAGTCGTTAGCTTATGTACTGTCCGCTTTGGGTGGTGAAGGGAGAGCCCAAATTGGTAGAAAAAACCCCACAACCCCTTGGGGTTATCCTGCACTTGGAAGCAGAAGTAGATAGACCCACTTACCCCTTCACTGCTTTCTATCGCATCCCTCAGAATTTGAATCCAAGACCTCTGCCTAATGAGAGATTTAAGTTGAATCCCGGTACCAATTGGACATGACCTACCCAAAGCGGACAATACATAAGCTATCGGTTTGGGTATGGAGACTCAAGTTACAAAAAAAATGCGCTCAAGATTCGAATTCAAGATCTCTGTTTAATGAGAGATTAAGTTGAATCCTGGTATTAATTGAACTGTCGGGTCATTACAAAAACTTGCCTACTAGGATTCAACTTAGGTCTCTCGTTAGGAAAAAATCTTGGGTTCGAATCTTGGGGGACGTGATAGAAAGCCGTGAGGGGGTAAGTGTGGGCAGAAGCCCACCCAAAACCAACAGTACTTAAGCTAACAGCTTGAGTATAGAGACTTGGGTCGTTACAACGAACATCCCCAAAGGACAATCTAATCATGGCCCCATCAATTTTATCAAGCCATAACTTTCTAATAATTGATGATCTTAGGACACTAAAGTCATTAATTACTACAATTCATCAAGTCTGCTCAGACTTTCAAGATTGTTCTTTGAGAATGTACTTTTCTTTTAGTTTGAGACTTGGTTAAAGTTGTGTAATTATTACTTTTCATTGTCGTTATGAATTTTTAAATGTTCATTTTATGGCTTTCTCCTCAACCTTGCCTTGTGAAGCAAAATGCTCAATACCTGTTGTTTACACCTTTTAATACATTGCTAATAGGGAAAGTGTAAAACTTTTGATCATAGACCAATCAAAACATAAATGAAGATTATTTTCTTGAGCAAAATAAATGAAAGTTATAGAATTGTGCCATTAATCTTCAGATTGATTGATAGGTTTGATATTCATACATTCATTTAAACTTTTTTATTTTATTTTTCACAGTACTCAAGTGTAGGAGCTTAAATAATGGTTGTTTTTATTATGGATTTCACTGTTTTAAGTTGCCAGTGAAAGATGTTTGATGACAGGCGTCAGTAGTAACCATGACACAGAAACTTCCAGATCACTGCATTTTGTGCTTCTAATTGTTAACAATAGGGCATTTTGGGACAGGCATCACCAGTTCCAAAGCCATCCCTAGTAGCTGCTAAGCATACTAAACCCCAAATATTAGAATAAAGTTGAAGATCTACTAAATTAACTTCTGTTGCACTTGCACACTGGCTTTCAGTTAAAACATTTGCTCAATTTGTTATCAGTTCTGTGCATAATTTTCTCACCCGAGACATGTATCTCAATTTCAGCTATTTGCATCTCAAGCTCAAATGAAATCACATATAACGGGGGTTTTGATTATTAGTATGTCCAAGTTATAGTGGTTACAAGTTTAGTACAGGATACAACTAATTATTGAGTCCAAGTATTGATTTAGAATTTCTGTTGGTGGAGTTGATAATTTTTCCTTTAAAATTCTAGATTGCTGGGACAAGGATGAAGCTCCAGGATTCCCATTCTGGTGCTTCTGTTTTTGGGGCTTCCGAGCATATCAATGCCTCACAAAGTTCATATCAGTCATTTGCTTCTTCTTCTGGACCCAATAGCAATTCTCATCAAGGTGTGTATCAGAGCTATAATTCTCAGCATGGTGCATATTCAAACATGAATCCTTCTCAGGTCCCCTATTATGATTTGAATCCTCAACAAGCTGCATATGAGAACGTTTACTCACAGCAGGGTCCATACCAGAACCCAAGTACACAAGGTCCTTATCAATATTGACCCAATTTGGACAATTAGTACAATATTTTGAGTATGGTCCTGTAATATTTGCCGAGTCTCAAATGTTTGTGATCTTAGAATTAGCATTTGCTGTCTAACGTACTCTTATCTGCCAGACACAGTAATTTATAGACATTGTAGGTACCCCCCCAAGAGCAGAATTTTTTTGCTGATCTTTTTTTCTTTTGCTTTTTAAAATTAGGTTATTGAGTGGACTCAGGTGCCTTGTTTTTTACAGCCTGCCTAAATTTCCTCATCAAATATTTGATAAGATAATATTTTTTTAGTTATTTTTTAGTAGTAAACATTTTAAGATGCTTTTTGTGATTTTGTCGAGCAATTCTTCTATACCGAGGCAAATGACTGAATTGTTTTGCAGATTACACCCTAGCAAACAATTAATTCTCCGCAAAGCTCGTTACTATGTAAAATAAAGAAAGAACGTAGATATAGATCAAAACTCCTCGACTGGTGAACTTATACTGGAATGCCTCGATTAACTGATTTTGAAGTGAGTAATTCAATAACAGCTTTTAAAACATCGAGAGTGATTGTACAATAACTGAAAACCCTTTTAAAATAGGAGTGATTTTAGAATAATTAATTAGTTATAGTTTAAAATTTCTATCCAACTTCAAACTACCTAACTAGCACTGCCTAATTATTAGAATTTAATCGACGTGCCATCCAAGTAATTAACTTATGTCGCTACCATAATGAATGACGTATATACATTGTTCGTGCGAAACTCGCAAGCGTACGAGATCGTTGACAAATAATAAAATTAATGAGTTGAGAATATCGTTTCACAGGAAATAAATTCAATTCAAGTTTATTAACTTTTTATGGGATTCGAATTATGTATGTTGAAAGTATCGTCCCACGGGGAATAAATTCAATTTAAGTTTATTTGATTTTTATGGGATTCGAATTATGTAAACAAAAGAGAGTTTGATTTTGTTTTATATTTAATTAATTTAAGAAAGCCGTAAAAATGTGATTTTTATCAATTTATGGATGATTGTATTCGATCTTGAATCCGCTTATTGCTATCTATTTCAATTCTTGATTTGTAACCTAATTATTCATGCATTTTTGATAATCGATAAAACTATGATATATAATTTTCTTTTTCAAGACAAATTAAATCTATCATAACCACGACCCGAATCTATTTCTAACCCGAATTCGAATGCTTGTAATGTATTAAATTTTAGATTACCTAAATGATTACACATGTGATAAATATTATTATTAACATCTATTGCACATATGTTAATTTTGTCGCGTTCTAAATTTATTGTGAGTCTCCCAACACTACAACAAGCAATTAATTATCTAATTGGTGGCCAATCAATTAAATAATGCAATGAGTATAAAAAATTAATAAAAAAACACAAGAAATAAATTAAACTACGAGTTTTGATTTAAAACAAATAAAAAATAGGGTTCACCTTTATCCAATATAGAAGCATATCTAGCCTAACATGTTAATATATAGGGTTATGCTATAGATACATAACCCATGACATAAAGGTGTCTATAAATGCTATGGGTACATAACCCATGACATAAAGGTGTATAATGGACACCTTTATGGTCCCTAATATATAAAGTACAAAAAGAATAATAGAATAATATCACCCGAATCATGAAATAATTCAGTAGATATCAATCTTCAAGTCCAATGTTGAATGCTTCAAAATCTTGATTTTTGATGTAATTGACCTTCAATTTCTTGTTAGGGCTTGATCTCCTCTTTTTAAATATAGTAATTGTCTCATTGTTCTAGATGAATTTGATGATAATATATTGTATAAAGAGGTAAGAGGGATTTTTTTTTATTTATTATGTGTAGCCTTCGTTCTCTATTTATACGAGTTAGAAAATAGGTCAAAATCGTGCCCAATTCGGGTTCAAAAAGTGTTTGAATCGTGAAAGGAAACTAAAGATTCGTCTGCGGAAATAGCCCTCCCCCGCACACCGTAGAGCCAAATGGCTCTCGGGTTGGGGAAAATAAGGTGCCCCGCGCGCATGTTTGCTTCGATTCGTCCCTGAACGATTTTCGATATTTTGGTCATAACTTTCTCTACAGATATCTCATTGAGGTGATTCAAAATGCCTTGAAAAGTTAATTCAAAGGGTTACAATTCTTCTTGGAATATACTTTTTTCAATTCTAACATTTTCTATCCGAAAAATGGGTCTTAAGTTGATGCTAAAAATTTGGAAAATAATTTATTCGGCTAAAAATTGATTTGTAAAAATATTTTCATTATATTTCACTCATTTGACCTCCAATTCCATCCAACTGATCCTATATGATCTTCAATCATCGTTTGTGCTCTGGATCAACTATTGAATGTTTACACTTTGGTCCTCAAACTTTGAATTTCCTTCGTTTTCGCACGTTTTTCATTTCTTTGTTCCAAATCCACCAATTTGCATTAACTTCAACATAACAAACATAAATAACACAAAATTAAGCTATAACTCATCCAAATCACTAACAAATACTCTAATTTAATAATCTAGATAAGTGTACAAAATACACTTATCACTCATTCACATTACTAGTCTAATAATTTGTATGATAATTTCACCCTAACAAGGTGGTCGATATATGACAGTGCTTGCATACTTGATCAGACTGTTTAATGTGCAATATTTCCTTTATATTTAATATTTTATAGTCCTGTCTAGTTCACTAACCAAACGACAAAGAGCCATGGATGAGCAAATGCCACAACGTTTACTGTAAGTTCGGTATGTATACAGTAGTAAATACTCAATATGAGTAATGCTATTCATCTCTATTAGGATTAAATAGTAGTCTAGAGGGTAATTACGTGGCATTAAATGATAAATTCATTTAATTGTAAAGTAACGTGATTGTCTAGCACACACTGTAGATTATTGTCTAATTAATGTAGAAGTAGCACTATTCTTAAGAGAGACTATGTAACTTTTCCTTTTCTTTTAACACTGTACATTGTCGTCTCATTCCTACTAATTATAATGCATGCGAGGTCTGCATTAATTTCTACAACGAGGGAATAAATGTGTGACAGCCACTGCTTTCAAGAACAGCAATTTTGTATCTTCATTCACTTATAAACATATTCTCAAATGATATATGGATCAAATAATAATAAATTACATCTTTACCTCACATCAGTAACATGCAGAATTTTTGCAGTAAATTTCGAAATTAATGGAAGAAGAAGAAGAAGAAAAAGAGTACTGGTAATTTAATGGATCTATTGCTCCATAGATCAAGAATTAGAGCTTTACAATTTCTGGGATGTGCACTGGATACCTATTAATGCAATCTTGCCAGGGTCCATCAGTTGGGGTTTTGATTCTTCGATTACACTTCCAGACAGCGCTGTTGCATTTGAATCCACTCCCAAATGCTATCTGCCAAATTCTGTCACCCTTTTTCATCCTCCCTTTAGCCTCAATGTAACTCAATTCATACCATAGAGAAGAGGACGACGTGTTCCCAAACCGGTGCAGCGTCATTCTCGACGCCTCCACGTGCTCCGCCGACAACTGGAGGTTCTTTTGAAGTTCATCGATCACTGCCCGGCCTCCGGCGTGGATACAGAAGTGCTCAAAAGCTTGTTTGAAGTCAGGAATGTAGGGTTTCCATTTAGAGTTAAAGATTTTCCGGCCTATAAGAGTGAACAAGAAGAGGAGTTGTTCTGATGCAGGAAGGACTAATGGTCCAATTGTGGTGATATTTGATTTCAAAGCTTCACCTGCTATGATCATTAGGTTTTTTGAGAGATTAATTCCAACTTTTCCCTGTGGATCTTCTTGTTCATACACACATTTATAAGCCTTATCGTCTGCCCCTTTGTGGGTTCGAACAACGTGGACTAATTTGTACTTGGCGCGATTTCCGTCACCCCTTTTGTTCGAAAGAAGAATCGCAGCACTGCCCACGCGAAACAAACAATTTGGAAGAAGCATGGCTCTTTCAGAACCTTGATAATAATTGGGAGTGATAATTTCAGTGCTGACAACAAGTGCATTTGAGTTTGGATGAACTTGAAGAAGATCCCGAGCCAAATCAATTGAGATCAAACCAGCACTACACCCCATGCCAGAAAGATTGAAGCTTTTTATATTACTCCTGAGTTTGTATTTATTCACAACCATGGCAGAAAGTGAAGGAGTTGGAGAAAACAAGCTACAATTTACTATAAGAATGTCTATATCTTTTGGTTTGATTCTTGTTTTCTGCATAAGGGAATCAATGGCTGAGAAAATTACAGCTTCTGCTTCACCTCTTGCAGCTTCCATGGTGGGATTTGGAGGTATGTAATGAATTGCAGGAGGCAAACTGGTTTCTTCACCAAGCCCAGATCGTTCAAGAATCCTCATTTGGAATTCAACACTTTTGGGATTATCTTTGAGGATTAATCTGGAGTGTTCCATGAAAGTCGAAAAGGGGACTCTGCTCGTGATCGGAGGCTTGTAGCAGGCGTAATCCACCAAGTATATGGATCGAGGCTTTGACATGAAGTACACAGTGGCAATTAAAGTTACGAGGAATGAGGAACACAAGATTTGGAAAAAATCAAATTGGAGTGAGTTCCGAATGGTGAGAATTTCTTCAGGGCCTAACTTGAGGATTTGAATGGAAACGGTCGCCATGATTGGAATGAACAAGAATGTGAGAATGTGATTGACAAGGTATTGGTAGCCAAGTTTGACATACTTTGGCAACATTTCTGGCATCTTTAAAGAGAGAAGAAGTGGAGTTTTAGACACAGAGAGAGGCGGTGGTGGTGGTGGGAGAGAAGGATAAATTTGAGGGAGAGGAATGGAGAAGAAGTGGGATTTAAAGACAGAAAATGTGATCAGCGAGCAATTAATGAAGGCTGGTAGAAGGATTCAACTAGTCGAAATGCAACATAAGACACAAAAATGTTTAACCTTTCATGTACTTACCTTATAAATTACTTTTTACTAACAATACTTATTTTCTAAAATTTGGACACTACGTCGAAAAATTTGCCCCTCGCATATAACATACAGATATGTCACTGCGAAATAAAAGTCGGCATTACGAGTACTAAATTCACATAGTATTTTTACAAGGTAATAAGCTTCGCGATAGATTATTTGGGTCGGGTTGGGTCAGATCAAGTTGGAATTAGAGATGATAATCAATAAATGAAGAAGATCAAAGAGTTGGCATGGGCCTAAATGCAGTTGCAACTCCTACATTCATGTAGATAATGACAATTTATCATGGCCCATATAATTTTTATATCTTTATATAATTTATATTCAAAGAGGGGCTGTTCAAGCCTAATGGCTCAAAATTCCTTTGTGTAGATGCTATTTTGAATTAAAATTAAATTAGTGGAAGTAATAGTGTGGAGTAACTTTAACTAATTTCACCTAATAATAAATTTCTGTTATCAAATTACTAGTTGAGAATTGCAAGTAAGTTGCATATTTATTTTTTAAGTACTGCTATTTAAATATATTTCAATGATTTTATACCTCAAACTTACCTAAAAATAATATTTGACAAAAAATTATAAATAAGATGTTTACGTTAATTATTAATTATAAGTAAGATATGTTAAGGGATAAAATTCCACATCGAATAAAGATAAAAATATAGATCAATTTATAAGGGCTTGAACTACCCCTCTTAATAAGGTTAACATTTTAAGATGGATCCCCAAGTTTTAATATGATATCAGAGTCCATTAAATTTCAACGAGCAATTCGATTAGATTGAAGCTAAAAAAATGAGCACAGGATTTCAAGATTGGCCTGCTCAAACGAGATACCATCTTCCGGAGGCATGTTAAGAGATAAAATCCCACATCGAATAAAGATGAAAATATAGACCAAGGTTTTGATTATTCCTCTTAATAAGATTGACTTTTTAAGATGTATCCTCCAGTCTTATATTCGATTCACCAACCCTAAGATGCTTTTGTCGACTATTAATTATTTATAGTTAATCATAACGGAATTTATTCCTCAATTAATTGATTTTCTGAAATAACTTTTACATGTATTTATTCAATTTCAATTAAATCCCAGTCGAAAAGAGTTGTCAATTTATATTAGATACGATTACGAGTAATCGAGTTGATCACTTCAAGCAACCTGGCCACTTGATTGTTGGAGTTGGAGGTTGGAAAGATTCATTATTAATCTATTAAATAAAATTACAAATGCTTGACCAGTTCTATTCAAGCAACCACTCCATTCAATTCGCACAACTTAATTGCTACTTGTCGTAGCTAATTACAAGAGCTTAAGCTAAATGATTGAGGTTCACTCGAAAACGAAAAACAAATGGAATGGAAAATAAATCTTCGAATGTTAGATTAAGTTCGAACGAATATTTTCTGAGTAAATTTTCGCTTGAAATGAAAATAAGTATATCGTAAATACGAGACAAAAAGTGAATCATAAATGAGCAACTCTTCGATCTCTTAACACGTGACGTGACGTGACGAATGTGTTTGATCATGGAGGTAACCTTTTCCCCTAAACAATGTGATTGCTATAATTGCAACTGCACAAGGACATCTACTAACCGTTTTTTCAAGTACAACATAACATTAATCAAATATTTTTTTGGCTGAAAAAATCACCAATTTTATCAAATATACAAGAAAAAAAGACAATTTATCTTCGAATTTATCTAGTAATAAGATAAGAGATGTTCTGTCACATATCAATTATCGAAAAAGCTAAGTACGTAGAAAAATTCTCGAAAATTATATACAACAAACCCAGAAAATATATTTGTGACTTAGAGAACTTTTTCGTAATACTTGCAATTAAAATGAAAAGGAAAATGAAGTTATCCATCCCCTTCTAGCTAGTTTACACAAGGCCACCCTCTAGATAGTCAAGTTTAAGTCCATCTTTACCCCGATTTCTCAAATTCATTTTCAATCATACATTTTATATGATTCACGACTTTTATCAACTTTTCAATCACACATTTCATGAGATTTATAATTTTTATTAACCTTTCAATAACAAATTTCATCAATTTTTTTAATTTTTTCTCATCAAAATCTATAAAAGATTTTATTAATTTTTTTTTTTTTTTTTTTTCACAAAACTAAACAGGTGCGGCAAATTAATTCTCCCAGTGACAGCTTGAAGATCGAATTAATTTGGAAAAGGACCTTAAACTAAACTGTACTACACATTGAAAACCAAGACACTGGGATTGGAACGGTCCAACTAGATTCATAACCCATTCTGGTTTAATATTGTGGAAATTACAGGAATTCCTACTTTTCAAGATTCAAGTTCAAAAATCAGATGTCAAGTTTTAATTTTCAAAAATCAGATATTTTATATATAGATACAGGTTTTTTTATATTTAATTAAATATTAATAATAATATTATGAAAATTAATATATATACACCCCACCCCTAAATTAATTTTCAACCATAGATTCA
>CAIGRT010095034.1:0-19933 GCA_903798405.1 Fraxinus platypoda | reverse complement strand
ATAAATAATGATGTAAAAGATGATAAATATGTAACGTGATTATTATGTATATAGGGTTGTCAATGGGCTCGACTCAGTCTGTGGACTTGCTACTGATTGTACATTAGGACCTTTGACGCTTATCGCGACCTTCCACCTAATAGACATTAATACTTCTTTCTTTCAATTTTAGGAAGTCCTGATTGCACGAAGTTGATGTAGTTGCATCTACATACCAAAAAAACCGTAGGCTTGTCTATAGAGAATGGCACTAGTTTGTTATCAATATAAGATATATGCACATATAGAGTTAAAAAATGAGGTTAGTCACCCAACTTCTAGCGAATTTAATTTTGATTTTACTAACTGTTTTTTTTTAACCATGTTCTACATTCAACCATAAAAATTATAATTGCGTTGGAAGTGAGCCAAAATTACCAAAAATTTGTTTCATTATCTTACTGGTAAGAGTTCATCACATACTTGTATAAGCAACTTTCGCCCTAACTAATGCATGAGTATGCTTGAAACGGAGGTGAGGCCAAGAGAATGGGCTTGGAGTAGACTCCCAGTTTAATTCTGAGTAATATTGGACATATTATATTATGCTATGAATTATAACTTTTGAGCAAAGTGATGACGATACCCTACATATTTAATCATTACTCTGTACAATCATGCCAACTAAATCAACAAAAAAAATATTGATATATTAAATCAAGGGTAAAGAAACAAGAAACAATGGTAGATTTCCAATTCTGTTGTTTATATAAAGAAAGAACAAAAGGTCAAAAAGATTATACATCAAAATAAGATCAGGAAGAAAAAAGGAAAAATGTGTGTGGAGCCATCTTTAATGCAATTATGAATGACTACCAAATCCTTTGGACAAATAATTGTACAACACCTAAACTGCCACGTTTTTGCTACAGCTTATCGGCAATTCTTCCCAAGGCATCGGCAAGCTTGTTGAGGACTGTAATTAAGCTACTGACATGGTCCTTGCGTTGCTCCCTGTCCAACTGAAGATGAGAGTTTTGAACTTCGAGTTGAGAGCTCAACAAATTCCCATTTCTTTCCAAGGCTTCAATCAACCTATGTTGCATATTTGTTGTTTCCCTTTCTTCACCAGTTTCATTTCGCTTCCTCTTCTTTGTGTCCTCAGGGTTCCGAATCTCAGGTTCTGAGGTAGTTTGTTTCTCATGACTTGTGCCTGCAATAAATGCATTTTCAGTACACATTCACAAACACCACTTTTTCCCTTGGACAGCACTGCTAGCTCCAAGTGTTTCTTATAGTTGAGCCTCTCTCTGGCAGATTTTTTTTTTTTTTTTCATGAGGGCGGGTGGAGTGAATTAATCAGAAGATGCAAACCACGAGCTGTGGCCTATCATTATTGATAATGACTAGAAAGTGGACATACTAATGTTATTCGTATTTTCTTTTCTGTTTCTTACTACAGTTAACTATGGCCAACATCGTCAAATTGATAAGCAAGAATAAGAATTCCGTTGTCCCATGGAACGCCATCAATTGATAATCAGCTGCATGCTCCAAATGTTAATCGAAAATCTAGCAAACATGAACCAAAGAAATGCCTAAAGAGGTCTTCTCATGTTCAAATAGTAATAGTTTATGACTTTGAAGTTCCAATCAACGTTGTTTAGTGTTTTTAATTTGCATCACGTTCTCAGACTCTACAACACTTGGAATTCCTTGAGGAATGAATTAATTTTAGAGTTGGCCAAAGACTGCAATAGACGCACAAATTATTATCATTTAGGCCCACAAAAATTGCATTTTTCAAAGTCGTGTTTAAAAATGCAGATAAAAAGATGCAGGAATCCACCACACTGGTTTAAAACATATCAATTTAAGAATTCAGCCACGCTGCTATAATTTTCTGCCAATTATCCAACTAAACATGAGAAATGGACAATCTTTCCTATAGAGACATTCATAAATTAAAGAAAAGCATCCCCATTTGAAGAAGTGATCATAATATGATATCAACACAGGCTAAGATCAAATACCCTTCCCACAAACCAATGACCACTTGTACCATTTCACTACTGACATTTGATAAAAAAATTGTTTTCGATTTAAGATCTAATACGTAAATTAAAAAATAGACAAGTAAGAGACATCCCATTTGTCTCACAAAACCATATTGTGTGACCTACTTAATTATGGCAGTACTTCAAATGCATCCAATTTTAGCCACTGGGTAATAAATCAATGTCATTATCCCTGGTTAACGCAAACTCTAAGAGGCAGTAATTGGTGAAATGCTTAAACATATTCTCATAATGCTCAGGGAACACTTGGTATATGTTAGAACGGGAAAATCCTCATTTTGCAGATTAATCCCATCAAGATATACTGCAACTCAGATGAGTTTAAGAAATGCAGGGGAAAACAGATTTTATCGAGCAATTGCAATAGAACTTGAGTTAAGTTCTCTTTTGTGTACATTATGTTACCAAAGATTATAACATTGATAGATGCATAACTAAATCTAAGTAAGCTCAGCTGGAGAATAATGTGGTAACAGCATCAACACAATCTATAAGCGCTATTCTTTAAAATCTGGGCACTGTCGATATGACCAACTTAACAGAAGAATTGCAAGTCATGAGAAGAAGATTGCAATGATTATTATTCCAGTATGATCTTGATGGAAAGGATAGTACCTTGATCAGGAGGTTCTTGAGGACATGACTGATGCTGTTTCTCTGCAACTACAGAAAAAGAAACGAAAACTTCACATTCAAGGGAACGTGCAGGGGGGAACCACCATTACAAGAAAAGCATCCTCATGCAAAGTTCTTTTGCAAAAATCGCCAGATGTATATCAAAAAAAATACCTTGTCTTACTCAAAGAAATCACACTGATTACTTAGCCATCAATTGGATAGTTTTGGGTAAGGGACAAAAGTTTCTTTCTCTCACATAATTTCGCCTGCCCTTTTCAGTTCCATGCCAGAGGAAATGGGTTTTGAACCCATGATACAATCTTTTAAATATTATAGTATAACTAGCAAGTGTCAATTTGGAAACTGTTCCAACAAATCACTTCAGCACGAGCAAGAGCATAAAAACACATTCGTATATGGTACCATGGGAAACATTCTACAGAAGGAGTCTCTCATTTTCAACAATTTAACAATCTTCTGTTCAAGTAAATATTTCCATTAATCGCCAAATCCCCAGACACATACAGCTCTCACCAGATAGCAAATGACAAAACACATCGTGTTTCAGTTTCTCAAAAATTATGAAATAGAGGACAACACTCATCTAATTCAAGAACTCTCGTTCAAAAATCATCCTTTTATAAATCTGTATGCTTACATGCACAGAATACTGCATAATATTCATTCCTTGTTTTCTGATGGTATGTAAATTACTAGTTGTAGCATCTGATTACCTGAGATGGGAGTCGGAGCGGGTATACCTTTCACCGGATTCTCCTTATCCCGTCCGGGAATCTCACCAACCTCCTCCTGACCTGACTGCTCAAAATCCGAGAATAACCCATCATCTGCAGCCGCGCTCCGCCCACTATCGAACAAAGCCTCTGCCTCCACTTCTTTACCACCCTGATCACCCGCTGGCACAGCCGATGGCGCCAAAGGCAGCCCACTAGCTCCCTCCTCCTCGCCTCCATCAAGTATATCATAAACCTCCCTATCAAAAAACCCCGGCAACTTTCTCTCCCTTCTCAAATCATTCCTCATCACCCAAAATGACTCCGTTTCCTCCCTTATTTTCAATTCCCACTCCTTTATCTTCTTAAAGTCTCCCGCTAAATTGCTCCACCTTTTCCGGCACTGGACCGGGCCACGGTTTACCCCATGCCTTTTGCAGTAGGATGAAACAGATGCCCATTTGGGTTCGACCTGAGCCGACCCGAACGCCAACCCGGATGCCCGGCCCCGCCTAACCCGGTTCTCAGCGACCCTTTTGCCTTGTATAAGCACTAGGATTTCTTGTCTGGTCCACCGTGGCAGCCGAGCAACTTTGCTGGCATCATCGGCGGATTGTTGACGGCCGTCAGTCTCGCCGTCGGCGGGCCCCGGAGCCAGGCTCAATTGCTCAAGGGACATGTGTAAGTGGCACGCGTGTTTTGGACTTTATAGAGTCGTTGTAGTCACGTGCGTAACGGGGAATAGTTTTAAGTAACGGCGTTTTTGGGTTTTTAACAGGAGAGAAAAAGAGGAAGGATTTTTCTTTAATTTTCTTGAGTGGTCTGTAATCTATGGGGTATGCCGTATGGGCAGAAGATGATGATGACCCTATTAAGGATTTTGATTATGCATTAATGATGATTAAGATGAGAGTTATCTTTGATAATTGGGTAGATTCCTTTGAGGGTCCCAACCTTCTATTCATGACATTCACATCCCCAATCTTCCAACATTGTATGCCAGATATCCGCACTTGTCAAAAAAGCATCTATTAGTCACTAAATAGCCATGTAACACGTATTTGAGAAAAAAAATGTATTCTTGAATAGTAATTTTTGAACAATGTGTAGTTAAAAAATAAAGAAAATATATCGATTCACGTGTAAAATTGTTTTATTGGAGAATTTGTGGTTGAAAATGAGTTTTGAAAAAATAAGGGCATGTTCTCTTTATCGTTTTCAAACCGTTTTCTATTTTCGATTTTTCAAAATAGTGAAAACACGTTCTCTTTCCTATTTTCGAAAACGCGTTTTTGAAAACAAGTTAAAAATTTACAAAGTTTTCGGTTATAATCAAGCCAAAATTTTCAAAACGAGTTTTGAGTGTTTTCANTTCACGTGTAAAATTGTTTTATTGGAGAATTTGTGGTTGAAAATGAGTTTTGAAAAAATAAGGGCATGTTCTCTTTATCGTTTTCAAACCGTTTTCTATTTTCGATTTTTCAAAATAGTGAAAACACGTTCTCTTTCCTATTTTCGAAAACGCGTTTTTGAAAACAAGTTAAAAATTTACAAAGTTTTCGGTTATAATCAAGCCAAAATTTTCAAAACGAGTTTTGAGTGTTTTCAATCACCGCCAACCACCACCGAGAGAGAGAGAGAGAGGGGGGAGGGGAAAGTAAACGAGTTTTCCATTTTTTTTATTTTTGAAAACAATTTTTCAAAATGTAAAAAAGAACACATTTTCAACAATCTTAAAATAGACACTCAAAACACAAAATCAAAATGAATTCAAAACACAAAACTAAAATACAAAGAGAACGGTCTCTAACTTTTTGATACAATGGGGATCAAACAAGGTAATTGAAATGGTACATTGTGTGTGTGTGTGTTTTTTTTTTTTTTTAAATATTTATAGTAATGTGAATGTCACGTTTGGTTTTTGGAATAAAGATATTTAAAAAAAAAAAAACAATTTTGTATGGTCATAATGTCTAAATAGACGAGAATACTATGCATGGAAGTGTAAAAAAAATTGGGAACATGAGTACACATTTATAAATATTGGGGACCCTGAAGGAAATTTTCCCGTGATAATTTACAAAAGCAAAAGTTTCATTTTCTAACTATTCAAGAGGTGACTTTCCTTAGTGTGCTACGCGTTTTTGGTTGGCAAATCTTGTATACTTTAATCCAATTGGATGGTTTTAATAATTTAATTTTTTTTCATTTTCTTAATTTTTCTCTAGTAATCTCGAGTCAAACTATGCTGTTGAATTAATTTTTTTTTGAAAATTTTGAAAAAAAATAATTTTATTGCGTATAAAAGTATAGAGATAAAATTGTGATATTGATGGCGATTGCGAGCCAATAAGACTATAGCATAGGCAACTATCAACGGCATAGATATTAAATGGTCTGAACAAGACCTTATCCTTTTAATTAGAAAATATTCACTACTTTTCCCTTTGTTTTCCACCTTTAAATTCTTATAGAATCATTAGCCACATAATCTTTTGCTTAATGCCAATGGATGGTCCCTCCATAAAAGAAGGGCCACTTTTGGTTGTTTGGACATTTTGATAAATAAAGGGCACAATTGGCCCCCATAATAATAAATTCTCATTATTTCCAAAACCTCACATCTTTTTCTTATATTAGATTCATACTCCAACCAAAGAGTATAATAATCACAATTGGAAGTTTTCCAATGTAGGATGCAATTTTGTTATTAGGGTAGGTACAATGTTATATTCTCGTGTACGACCCGTCGCTACATAAATTATCAACATTCTACAATGGTAGAGTCGAATCTCATACAATAAAATAAATAGTCTGTAGAAGTGTAAGTTTTCTAAAATAATAAACAAGTACTGTATTTTTGAGATAATTAACTTTATCCCAATCGGTATAAGAGCCTTGAAAGTTAGAACATCTTAATCCTACGAGTTTTTTATTGAGTGGCTTACAATAGTAGAATTGAGTTGTTAGAAATATAGATATTGATCCAGTTTGACCTTTAAAAGTTTAAAATCTAGGAAAATATTTTTTAGATTAATTAATTACTCAATATAGTTTTAGTCTAGCATACGTCAATGATGACTCGTGAATGTATAGTATAGGGGTCAGTTTTCCAAAATTTCAGAACTCGTGAATTTATAATACTGCAATAAATAAGTATTCAACAGATGATATAACATGATAAATTCCTAAGGAAAACCATCATGTTATGAATAAATAATTTGCTATATTAAATGTGGTACAAATGTCTCAATCTGTTTAAAATTACACCAAAAAACCAAAAAAAGATACAAAGAAAACTTCCCTTATTTCTTTTTATGTAAAAAATATTTGGAGATCCTGTTATATAAGCAAAGTATAATTTGTTTACCATAAAAATTAAAAACTCATATTTATATAACAAAATATAATAAAGAAATAACAATAAACTCAAAAATCTGGAAAAATCGTATAGTTCACTACTTCGTTTGGAGTACACACAAATTCATTGAAATCAGAGTTCATTGGCGAGTTTGAATGTACCATTGAACGTACTAACTTAACTAGTGTTAGTTGAATTTGCAAGTTACGAATCGCAACAAGTAATATAATGACAAATAAAGTATTATTTCCATGAGATTCGTCATATTAAGTACCAAAATTAACAATCACAACTTTAATTGAACTAACAACTTGACAAAAAAAGAATTTTATCTAATTAAACTAAGACTAAAACTATATTAATTAATATATTTCGCTTGTTGAACAACCTCGACTAACAACTTTAACATGGTGAATAAAAGTGTTAGAATTCGTGATTTCATCAAAGTTATCACATTTAATCTTGCTTTCAAGTTCAATTCTAAAGTTTGTATTAAGTCGAATTCACTAATATAATTAATTTACTATTGCAAACCACTCAATTGTCATTTTTACACTATATTAGGCAGAAATTCGCTCAACTATCCATAATTTATTTCCATTCTAGCCCCAAATTTCTCAAACTTTGAATTTCACTCCAAAACTTGTGAATTTCGTATGATTGCTTTCTTAATACCTTTTTTTTTATCAATCAAGCACAATCAGCTAGCCTTCAATTATTACGAATCAACCCCAATTAAGCTTAAAACCGCCATTTTCTCTCCAAATGCATCAAGTTTATATTTTACCTACAATTATCATTTTTACACTAAATTAGGCAGAAATTCACTCAAGTAGCCATATGATTCATCAAGTGAACCAAATCTTGATCACACTTTTCAAGATTGGACAATTGTTGGTATTATACAGGCCCCCAGAAAACCAAGTAATTGCAGAAACTAAAGAAAACAAGAGATTTTTCGCCCGTAGGCCCCGGATGTTCACCCAAAATTAGGGCTAACCATCCGTTGAGCATACACCTAAGTGATTATCGCTCCAATCCACTAGAAACCAACAAATAATCAATACAAGTTTCACAATACATCAGATCCAAAAGTTTGCTCTCAAGAAACCCTTGACAGATTACATAAAGTAACCAAATGTTACTACTCAAACAAAGAACAGATTCACCACAATCACACTTTAATCAGCACTAGACCTCACCAAAAGCATCTAGAATCCAAGATTACAAAGCGAAAAGCAAAGGTTTTGAGAGAGAATACACAGAGAGCAGAAATAGAGAAAACCCTAAGAATAATCTTGAACCCAGACGCAAATGAAAAGTCAAGCCAATAATACAAACAGTCAGAAACATCCAACGGTCACAGCCATTCCACATGGCATCATTTCAGCCTTCAAAATAAAATAACCAAAGTCGCACTTCAGTTAAAAAACACGAGAATGCACAAGTGAAAGGGGCCAACCGGGTTGCATTCAGAATGGGCTAGACTCAACAGAATTTGGGTTGCATCATAGGGCCATTAATTGGATTTTCAGTTTGGTCTACATCATTGTGTCCAAAATTGTTAAGCAACCAATATTTAACAATCTCCACATTGCTTGATATTTTGGGTTTCATAGCAGATTGGAGGTTAACTCCTCCTTCGATTTCATTTGCTCTATGTATCTGCACAAACACTAGTTAGAAATAACATTTAGGAAATTCAAACAATCCCTAAATTTATACAAAGGAAGTATGTTTGTTCACATGTCGCTGGATTACATTTAGTTGAAACCTTGTCAATTTTCATAATTTCATTTTCTAAGATATCTCTTATAAAATGAAATTTAACATCTATATGTTTAGTTCTATCACGAAAACAAGATTTCTACTAAGATATATAGCAAATTGATTGTCAGGAAATATAGCAGCATTATTATCAAAAAAATCAATTTCACAAGTTTTTCAGTCAAATACATTCATTTACAGCATCAGTAGCTGCAATATATTCAGCCTCTTTTGTAGCTGTGATTTCCAACTTATGTAGGTATCTTTCAAAGTAAAAACATATGCAGAAGTTGATTTTCTATTATCACTTCGATTTCATTTGCTCTATGTATCTACACAAACACTAGTTAGAAATAACATTTAGGAAATTCAAACAATCCCTAAATTTATACAAAGGAACTATGTTTGTTCACATGTCGCTGGATTACATTTAGTTGAAACCTTGTCAATTTTCATAATTTCATTTTCTAAGATATCTCTTATAAAATGAAATTTTAGAAAATGAAATTTAACATCTATATATTTAGTTCTATCACGAAAACAAGATTTCTACTAAGATATATAGCAAATTGACTATCAGGAAATATAACAGCATTATTATCAAAAAAATCAATTTCACAAGTTTTTCAGTCAAATACATTCATTTACAGCATCAGTAGCTGCAATATATTCAGCCTCTTTTGCAGCTGTGATTTCCAACTTATGTAGGTATCTTTCAAAGTAAAAACATATGCAGAAGTTGATTTTCTATTATCACAGTTACCAGTAAAGTCTGAATCAACAAAACCTTTCAGTCTAATTCCAGTTTTACTCTTATTGAATATGAGTCCTAAGTTAGAAGTTCATTTTAAGTATCTTAACAACCATTTCATGGCTTCCCAATGACATTCACTAGGATTACTCATATATCTACTTAAAACGCTTATAGCAAAAGCAAGATTAGGTCTGGTACAGACAATTATATAAATAACAGAGCCAACAACATTTGCATAAGAGACCTTCTCCATCCTATTATTTTCTATTTCAGTTTTAGGACATTGTTCAACTGAAAATTTAAAGTGACTACCAAGTGATAAAGTAACATCTTTAGAATTTTTCATAGAAAATCTACACATTATTTTTGAAATATAAAACTGTTGAGTGAGAAACAGATTACGATCACTTATATTCCTTCTAATTTCTATTCCTAGAATCCTTTTAGCTTCTTCTAAGTCTTTCATTTCAAATTATTGTTTTAATTTTTGCTTAATGATGTTAATTTCAGTCATATCACACTCAGCAAGTAAAATATCATCAACATATAGCAAAATATAATAAGAATTAGGACCTCAATTACCCTTATAGTAAAAATATAGATCATATTCACTTCTATTGAAATCAAGTCCTTTTATAAAAGTATTAAACCTCATATACCATTGTCTGGGGGCTTGTTTCAAACCATAAAGTGATTTTTTGTAAAAGGTACACATAGTTTTCTTTTCATTTTTGTTCAAAACCTTTTGGTTGAGTCATATAAATTCTCATCCAAATTTTCATGTAAGAAGGCAGTTTTAGCATCTAACTGTTCTAATTCAAAATCAAATTGTGAAACAAGATAAAGCAAAACTCTTATAGATGTGTATTTGACTACAGGAGAGAAAATTTTATTGTAGTCAATTCTCTCTCTTTGATTAAAGCCCTTAGCAACTAATCTAGCCTTAAACCTTACATTTTCACCTTTTGAATCACCTTTTTTTTTATCTTATTGATCTATTTGCAATCAATAACCCTTTCACCTTTGGGTTTATTCACTAAGATCCATGTCTTATTTTTTTATCAATGAAAGCATTTCATCTTTCGTTGCAGTAAGCCAAGAACTTGCATGTTTTCCCTTAATGGCCTCTTCATATGAATTAGACTTATTATCCAAAAAATTCTGAACATTCAGAGCTGTAACAAAATCAGAATCATTGTATCTTGATGGTGGTCTTATTTCTCTTCTCACTATATCCCATGCTAGATAATAATCTCCTAAAGGATTTTCAGGTTGATCAAGTTCAGGTTCATTAACAGGTTCTAAATCAATTTCAGGTTCAGCTTCATTATTCAGTTCGTGATCAAGCTCCACCTCAAACTGATCATCATTTCCAGACTTTAAATCTGTCTGAAAAAGTTTAGATTCCATAAAAGTTTTGTTTTGATCAGTTTCAGTTGTTGCTTTTCCTTTTTCTCTATCACAAAGCATGTCATCTCGTTAAAGATAACATTCCTACATATTATAACCCTATAACCTCCGTGAGCTTTCAACCAAACCCTATAGTTTTTAACACCTTCACCATAACCTAAGAAATTACCCTTAACATATCTGAGCTCAAGTTTCCCTTCATTTTGATGTATATAGGCAGCACAGCCAGAGATTTTTAGTTTAGAATAATCAACAAAATAACAATTCCAAACATGATCAGGTGTGTCATATTTTAAAGATTTAGTATGCCACTTATTTGTTAGAAAAAAGGCAGTTTTAACAGCTTCTCCCCAAAATAATTTTGGAAGGACTGAACTTATCATCATACATCTAACATTTTTCTAACAAAGTCCTATTCATTCTTTCTGCAAGTCCATTCTGTTGTGGAGTATAGGTTACAGTCTTATGTCTAAGAGTCTCATTAGCTTTACAGAAGTTATCATACTCTTTATTGCAAAATTCAAGTTCATTATCAGTTTTAAGTGCTTTAACACTTTTATTAACTTGATTTTCAATAAGAGTTTTCCATTCTGCAAAATTTTTGAAGGTGTCTGATTTATTTTTCAAAAAAATAACCTAACTTTTCTTTGAAAAATCATCAATAATGAGCAAGAAGTATTTAAAACCAGAATAAGTGCAAACATTTGTTGGTCCCCATAGATCAGGATGCAAATAATCAAGAATAGATTTTGATTTATGAATGTTAGTAGAAAAAGACAATTTCTTGTGTTTTCCATAAATGCAATGTTCACAAAATAAAATTCTTTCAATCCTTTCATTACCTAAAATGCCTTGTTTCTTAAGAATGTACAAATTCTTATCACTAATATGTCCAAGTCTTTTGTGCTAAAGTTCAGATTTATCAGACTGGGAGACTGTTGCAACAAGAGATTTATTCTGTAAAGGTAAAGCTTTCAAGGTATAAATCTCATTTGATTTTTCAACATGAGTGACTTTTGCAAAATCGTTTTGAAGTGTTAAAATACATTTATTTATAATGGTATCAAAACATTCATCATCAAGAATACGTAAAGAGATTAAATTCCTCTTTAGATCAGGAATGTATCTGATCTTATTCAAAGTCAGAACATTCTCATTTTCTAGTTTTAAAACAGTTTACCAATTCCTTTTATTTTGCAAGAAAAGTCATTTCCCAATATTACGTGCCCTCCATTTATTTCAAGAAAATCAATTAAGTATTCTTTATAAGGTATCATATGAAAAGTACACACTGAATCAAGAATCCATTCATTTTTAGTTGAAGATTGACAATCATATAAATCTGTCCATTAGAGGCTGCAGCTTCTTCATAAGCTATAGTAGCTCCATCTTCAGTTTTATTAACATTTTTCAATTCATCAATTCTTTTGTTACAATCTTTTATGAAATGACCCAATTTTTCACTAAAATAACATTTATTTCCTTTAGCCTTATTATTATTCTTATTGAATTTAGTTTTGCCCCTTTTAAAGTTTTCAGAATATTCTTTATGTTTTCCAAAACTTTTGTTTAAAGGATTGTTATTGTTTCTTTGGAAAGAATTATTTCATTTCACATTGTAGCCAACTCCACTTGAGGATGTTTTTAATTCACTTTTAAATTCAAGTTCTCTATTCCTTAAAGAAGAAACAATAACATAAGTTCTTTCATATTCAAGAGCATTTTTCAAATCATTATACTTTTCAGGTAATGATGATAATAAGGTTACAGATTTTTTATCATCATAAAGTATCTCACCATTATTGGTAAGATCTTGAGAAAGTTTATTAAATCTTTCAAGATTAGTTTCAGGATCACAGTTAAGATCAAACTTGAAGTTAAAAAATTGTTTTCACGTGTAACATTTATTGGGGAAGTGTCTTAGTTTTGTAAAGAGATTCAAGTTTTGTCCAAATTTTAGCTGTAGTCTCAGTCTCTCCTACTTTTTTAGTGACACTATCTGATAAATGCAAAAAGATAGTGCTCCGTGCAGTTTCATCTTGTTCAGTTCTTTTATTATCGGCCACTTCTGCCCCCCAAAATTCATCAAGGGCTTTAGCACATCTAAAATGTATTAACAGAGCCTTCAACTTCTGACTCCAGAGACTAAAGTCTCATTTGCCATTCCAGATTTCAACATCAACTTTAGTACTACCCATATTTAAACTTGAAAAACAGTGAATGCTTAACAATTTTAAAACAGAGCAAAGTTTAATGTACCAAAAGCAGAGAGTAACAAACCAACTAATGTACACATACAGAGTATTAAGGTTCAAAAAATTTAATTTCACACAAATGTACACAGTTAAAAAAATTAGAGAATCAGATAACACAAATAATAACCTAACAACAGAATATGCAACTTTCGAAAGTAAGAGCTTAAAGTAATCTTGAAGAAACCGTTAATCCCAATCCCCTCAGATTCTAGGGTTTTCAAAATAAACTCTAGACAAAGGTAGATCAGAGAGGGTTTCAACCAAGAGATCCAATAAATCTACAGATCGAAGGAAGATACAAGTAGTAGAGTTAGAAGCTCGTACCAAATATCTCAGATCAACAATGTAAAATAGTGAATACCAAAACTATTTTACTTTCTCCACAAAAATAAGGACCCAACCATTTCCAGTACAGATCCTTAAAGATCTAGGGTTCTGTTGCCAAGAACACCAAAAAATACCAGATCAAAGAATTTTATGAAGATCGAAGTGCTCTGATACCACTGTTGGTATTTTACAGGCCCCAAAAACACCAAGTAATTGCAAAAATTAAAGAACACGAGATTTTCGCCCGTAGGCTCGGATGTTCACCCAAAATTAGGGCTAATAACCCGTTGAGCATACACCGAAGTTATTATCGCTTCAATCCACTAGAAACCAGCAAATAATCAATACAAATTTCACAATACAGATATCCACAAAGGATTATGCCCTTAGACCCAAAAGTTTTCTCTCAAGAAATCCTCGACAGATTACACAAAGTAACCAAATGTTACTGCTCAAACAAAGAATAGATTCACCATAACCACACCTTTATCAATACTAAACCTCATCAAGAACATCCAGAATCCAAGATTACAAGGCGAAAACCAAAGGTTTTCAGAGAGAATAAACAAAGAGCAGAAATAGAGAAAACACTAAGAATAATCTCGAACCCAGACGCAAATGAAAAGTCAAGCCAATAATACAAATATTCAGAAGCATCCAACGGTCACAACTATTCCACATGGCACCACCTCAGCCTTCAAAATAAAACAACCAAAGTCGCACTTCAGTTAAAAAACAAGAGAATGCACAAGTGAAAAGGGCCAACCGGGTTGCATTCAGAATAGGCTGTACTCAACAGAATTTGGGCTCATCATTGGGCCATTAATTGAATTTTCAGTTTGGACTACATCATTGGGCCCAAAATTGTTAAACAACCGATATTTAACAACAATATCTAATAGTAAAATATCGAACAATAAAACTCAAAAATAATTTGAATATTAGCATAATTTGGAGAAAGAAAGAATTAAAAATTAATTATTTGAAATTCATTTGGATTGCCAAAAATTAGAATGGTATGTATTAAATTTATAGATTCAATGTAACTTTTACAAATAAGTGCATTTTTTGACATAAATTAATCTAGATCATTATATCACACAATTTCAAATTAAAACATGGTTTGACGGTCTAGGTCGCACCTTATACAAATGTTCATGAGTTATCATTATACACCTCTTTAAACAGTTACGCCCAATTCTAAAAATCACGGCTCTTCAATAAACGCTCGTTACATTTGAAAAGTCACACATGGTCAACACATCCAATTCACATTTGTTAAAATCATTAAATCGCATAAATTCCAAGAATTATGCTAAGTGTACATTCCATGTGTACACTTTTTTTGACATTGTGTAGGAATTCAAAAAGTATTGGACGAAAGTGTATTTTTGTGTGTTTTTTAAACTGTCCGATCATATACTGACACGTGGCACAATGTAAAATAAGAATGTATCGTCCGCGTTGATCTACCCATGGGAGTACAATTTTCTTTTTTTCTTTTTTTTCGAGACAACAAAGATTCTCTAGCTCTAGTTGGATAATTATTCTATTTACGAAGTTGAGATTCCTCTGACATTTTTAAGTCAATCTTTAGTCCATGGTTTATAAGGATTAAAATTTAGATTTCAGTCTAACTTAAAGTCAATAATTAATTTTAACTATATTTTATATGACTCACAACTTTTTAAACACATATTTCATCAACTTTTATCGACACCAAATAGGGTGTTAATATTTTTTTGTTTGTAAGGGTTGCTTGCTTGTTTCTCGCTTTCTTTGTACGAACAAGAACATGCAAAAGATAAATAGAATAGTTACATGCCAGTACGAGATATTTTATTGCACAAACAACACAATCCCCCTCGTCAGCAGGCGGGACTCCATTTATTTGAACACGAGAGTACAAGATAAAATGATGTTTTCTCTCCCCCACAAGAAAAGGAAGAAAATTCAAAGGAAAAGCTGCAAGCAGCAAGCACACGTAATTCAACATAACATTTATTTCAGAATAATTAAAGAAAGCATTAATTGTTTAGCTGCTTCTTAGCCTTTTCTGAGATCCTTGACCATTTTCTGGAGTTTCTTCAGGTCGTTCCATCAGTAATTTTAGTGGTCCTGGTCCATAAGGTTGTCCTTCGAACGGTGGAGGTGGATGTCCGAACGGTGGTTTTGGTAGAGATGGTTCCAGGAAATTCATCCACCATATAGCCGAGTTTTTCGGGAATCTTGTCAAATTCCCCTTCACGTAATCAACATAAAAAATGCCAAATCTCACATTGAATCCACTCCCCCATTCGAAATTGTCAAACAATGACCATATGAAGTAACCCTTCACATTTACACCATCGCTGAAAAGGGAAGCGAAATCATAAAAATGGATTTAGTTAACAAATTAAAAAAGAATTAAGGACTTACTCCATTGCTCTCTTAATGTTCTGGAGATGCTCCATGTGATACTTAATTCTTTTATTATCTAAGAGACAGTCTGAGATTGGTAGAGTCTTATCGTTTTTGTCGGTTGATCCTACACAAAATCATGGAAACATTTTTCAATATTTCACATAACCATGTGAAAAGTTAATGTTGGCAACATTAGAAAATAATTCTTTCCATATAAATAATAATAATAATAAGATAATAAATTAAATATGACTACTTACCATTTTCTGTGATGTAAATGACTGGTTCATGAGGCTTGTTACCACCATAAAGTTTCTTCATTTTCATCAAGAGATTGTAAATCCCCAGAGGGTAAATGTACAACCAATTCGTACCAGGAGACTGACACAAAAGAAGAAGATTGTCATTATATGAATTTTGCTGTATATAAAAAATATACATAATGAATTATATAATATGATGCAAACAGAAAAGAATAGATGAAAAAGTTGAGCGTGTTTTAAACTGACAAATGATAGAGTGTCATGTGGTATTATGTAATTCATTATGTTAATCTTTATGTACATGTAGCAAGATCCACTCATTATATTACAAGTGTTCTATAATTATAAAAAGATATATATTAAACCATAAGAAGTATTTTAGTTTAATGCAAATCATATATGAGCAGGATAATGCTTGCCATAAACTTTTAGAATAGAATCCTACGCAGAAAGGGAAAATCTAATGGCTTACCAAATCACCAATAAGTTTACCGTTACGTTCATCTACAAAAGGTGAGAGTTAGTACAATATTACAAGTGTCAAATCAATCCTTTTTACAATGGTAGCCGAGAAATATCTTTATACTTACGTGAAGTTTTCACGTGCGAATCAGTTTGGTAACTTGGAGGTGAAGACTCTCCTAATTTGTTGGTGACATAATTAGACGTGTAATAGTTTACTCCTAAAAAGTCATAGGATCCTCTCACCAATTGAACCTCTTCTTCACTAAAAGGAGGAAGACGGCCTCCTACATATTTTGTCATACTTTGTGGATAGTGACCTGTCACTATCGGTTCTACAAACCTGAAGGAGAACAAAAGGGGAAAAATAGAATGGTCGTAATAATTTATTGAAGATTAAATATAAGTAAATAAATCGTTCAACGCAAATAAATATTGCCAGCAATGAATTAAGGACAAAGTAATGAGCAGGTGAAGGTACCATCCCAGCAAAAAATCGAGTGCCCTATCTGCTGCTATCTCATCCTCTGGACAATCATTGAGAGGCTCATACCAAATTGCGACATTCGTCATCCCTATCTTGCCATTTTGAGGTGCCTATACAAATGTGACTATCAGTTTAGTTAAACAATGTATATATTCAATCCGTATTGTATGCACATAATTAATGATGAAATATGTTGAAACCTTATATTTTTCCCTGTATATCTTAACTGCTGCTGCATGAGAAATGATCAAATTATGTGCCACTTTATATGGTTCGGTACTCGGATCTCCTTCCGTGGAAGTAACAGGAGGCTGAGCAATCGTTCTATGACGAAAAATTGGTTCTCCTGAAGTATAACCCCGACAAGGGGGCCACAAGCCCGCTGCATATCCTTGAATAGTGAAGGATGCTGGCTCATTCAGTGTGATCCAATGTTTCACCCGATCTCCGAAATTCCAGAAGCAAACCTCAGCAAATTCACAAAAATCCTTCCTAAATTATAGACACAAGCAGTATGTCAAATTATGGTAAAACCATTTTAGCTAGAACTTTAATCTTTGTAAAGAGACTCCACCTTATTTTAATACAAGCATAATGCATTTTTTCTTTACAATAACAAATTCTCCATTTTGTGTTCAGTCTTCACAAATGTTGGAGTAAATTATATTGTTTTGCTTTCTGTTAATTAAGTTTGTATTATCTTCCTATAAAACTTGCCATGTGACTCAGGATTGAGTTACTTACACAATTTGATCACTTAGGAAACCCCCATATTCTTCTTCCAAACATTGGGGAACATCCCAATGGAAGAGAGTTACAAAAGGCTTAATGTCTACACAAAAGTAATTGAAAGAAATAAATTTCAATTGTGAATTAAGTAAATATATATAAATGAAGAAATTCCAGTTGCTAAAGAAATTAATATCACAAGAATTGTACATATGATGAAATATAACCTGCAGCCACGAGTTCGTCGATGAGATCATTATAGAACTTAATTCCTTCTTTACACAAGCCATTACACAGTCTTCCTCCTAAATGCCAATACAGAACAAAAATGGAAATAAAACTTCAACATAGCATTTTATTGTATGTACCTACATATATATATAAACAATTATATGAAGAGAACAGCTATTGGTTGAAATGGAAATTGAGGATTTGTGTTGGCAATGGCTCAGAAGATGCCGAGGCTATGGCTCTCCGTTGTGGACTTCAAGTACAACAAGCTGAAAGTGATGCATTGAGGGTGATATAAGGATTGAATTCGGAAAATTATCTGGCTCCTAATGCTTCCCTATTTTCTGATATTTTAGCGTTGTTAGAGGATGCGGGTGTGGCCCACGGACCATGGTGGCCCATAACCTTGCCTCTATGCTGCATTTTCCTCAATGAATGTTCACTAGACTTATTGTGTACCTATCTTTATTTTGTCATATATTCATAAAGATACGAGTTAACAATATAGTTTACCGTTGGATGTCAAAAAAAAAACAATTATATTCTTTTGACTTCAATGAAATATTGTACCTGGCAAAATCCTAGGCCATGAAATTGAAAATCTGTATGAATCGAAACCTATTTTCTTCATCAAAGCAACATCTTCCTGGAACGTTATTAAATATTAAACATTAGTACATTCAATGCATGTTTGGTGCTGGACAGTGAAATATAGACACAGTTTGACTTATTTGTTTTCTCATCACAAATATAAAACGATTATTGCTTTTCTCTGCATTTAGTACTGTTTTTTACCTTACAAAATATGCCAGTAACTTCACTGTTGGAAATTTGTGCTACAATGAATTAAATTTTTGGAGTAAATATACCTTGAACATATTATAATGATCAATAGCAACACAGCCATTGCTACCATCCTCGACAAGACCTGCTCCTCCATTAAACACACTCATCAGTGGACATGTAGCAGACACAAATACACGTGCGCGTGAGTTTATAAACATATGTTTATATATCTAGATGCATATATAGACACACAAAGGAAAGGAAGAATGGTGAGAGAGAGAGAAGAGACCAGGTTTCTTCAGTGTGTAAAAATCCCAAATACTCATGCCTTTACCACCTACATTCCAAGCACCTTCAATCTGAAATATACATCCAAGGAAACAAATTATCCAAATTAGTTATTCTTTACATTTGCACTAGTCCTCTTTTGTGCATGTGCATGGGTTCAACCTTCTGGTCTAAAAGCAAGCTTATATTCTGACCATTGTTTAGCAAACGTCTGCAACGAGTCAACGACACTATGAACACGACGTACCTGATAAGCCGATGTTCCAGAGCCGAAGGCGAAATCTTTGCCAAAATCATAGCGATTGATCTCAGAGGGATGGTATGGCTTGCAGGTATAATTGATATGATCCAATGTTTTGTTTGTTCTATCCATGTCTAGCTAGCTAGATACAAATGGGACGCTTAAAATTTGGACTACGAGTGTAAATATAATTCCCAGCTCTCGTGTGGTGCAAAGATGGGGGGAAAATTAGCCTATTTATAGGCAATTCTGAGTCCCTCAAATCTTGTAATGTTTAAAACGTGACTAGGAAACAAGCGTACCACAACTTCATGTTTAGCTCACATATTCACACTTTATTTTGGGAAATTCTCAACCTATGTACCCAAACATAACTCGTCTCACTTGGGTCCCTATTCATTTTTCTGTCACATTTAGGTCCCAAAACTATCCTTTTTGGTGCAAATAAGGACAAATGGATGGAAATCGTTCAAATATAAGTCAAATGGATCGTGTGCTTTTAAATTATTATTCGATGGAAAATTGAACGTTTTCTGTCCTTATGTGCACCAAAAGAGATTGTTTGGGAAACTAAATGGTACAAAAAGAATAAATGGGGACCCGTGTGACAAGTGGTAAGGTTTGAGGACTATGTCAACTATCCATCACTTTCACACTTCAATACGAAGGCTTCATGACACATCCACTGGTTTGTAGATAAGGTGTTCTGGTCCGATATGTCAACAATCCTTCCTTTATGATATAGGATGACATCAATAAT
>CAIGRT010095020.1:0-10732 GCA_903798405.1 Fraxinus platypoda | reverse complement strand
CTCAAACTTGCCCAAAAAATTTGAATATCTGGCAGATTTTCACAATTTTCGGTTGTCGACTTCGTAGCTTTATTCCGGCCGAATCACTTGGAGTTTTGGGAAGATTTTTTTATGGTAATTGAAGAGGACATCGTGGGTTTTCCAACGGTATCCGAAATCGACGACGGTTTTGGTGGTCAGAAGTTGCCGAAAATTGTCTCAAATTTGCCCCTTTTTAGACTTTTGAGTCACTAGCAAAACTTTCTTTAAAGTTTGTAGTCACTGGTAAAGGCTTTGAAACTTTGAAGTCACTGCGTTTTGAAATTTTCAGGTAACTTCAGTGACCATTTGTGAAATTAACCCATTTTTATTATTATTCACAGTTTTGATTTAGTCGTGTTATTGAGGCCATGTTTGTTTTTCATTATTTCAAAACATTGTTTTCTACAGTAAAATTCTCCATCACACATTCACCCAATAAAATATTCTACACACAAACCAATAAAGTTACTTTAAATTTCAACCACACGTTCTCCGAAAAATACTATTCATTACTCCATTTCTTCTACAATAATGGGAGACAAACACACACTGAGTTTTGATTTGCTTTTGTTTTTTAGGATGAAATTCCCGAAGACGAGCTACATTGGTAAAAGTCGCAAGAAAATGAGAAGATATCGAAGTTTTGAACATTTATTTGCAAATTTTGTTTATATACATTTATTAACTAATTGTGCAACATGTATATAACAACTTATATAATAGTTTACCAATAGATGATGTGACGGGATTTAATTGGATCAAAATCTCATCAATCAAACAACTTACTTATTTACATTTTTGACACTTCATCATTATGTAAAATATTATGTNCAAGAAAATGAGAAGATATCGAAGTTTTGAACATTTATTTGCAAATTTTGTTTATATACATTTATTAACTAATTGTGCAACATGTATATAACAACTTATATAATAGTTTACCAATAGATGATGTGACGGGATTTAATTGGATCAAAATCTCATCAATCAAACAACTTACTTATTTACATTTTTGACACTTCATCATTATGTAAAATATTATGTAATTAATTATGTACAAGAAGTATTTTCCGTTATCGACTTCCAATAGGTGAAAAAGATTATGTATATATAGAGATACACCATAGAGAAGTGATCCAATAGGTGGAAAAGAGTCGGGCTTTCAAATAAGAGTAGTGCTACACGTACAGGAATTCAAATTCCTGTATCTGCCAGACACACACACAGTAGGGGGGTGGGTGGGTGCGTGGGGGGTTTTTTACAATATTTTAATTCATGTGGAGCCACCATATGAGAGTGAAATTTGAATTTCTTTTTAAATTCTGTTAAAAATTTTCTGTACTCACAGCTTTTTTGTTCAAATAAAGTGGTGATCAACATCAAGCAAGTTGATGGTCCCATGTTATGTCGGATCAATTGTCAATTTCTTGTGATGCCATTCAATCTAACCGATGGGAATGGGATGGCGCATGTGCCGCTCAGCTAAAAAGGAAGAGAATTTATCTTCGGAATAAACCATTTGTACAGGGAAATGATTGACAGAAATTTTACCAACTCTCACATGTGTGACCATCGAAACAAAAAATGAAAAATAAAAAAAAAATCCACCCCCAACCAAACCGAACCAAACCCCACATGTTCAAGTAGCATGATTATTTATCTTTTTATGTTTAAGAAACAAGTCATTTTTTGGTGGATCCACCCATTTTTTCAGCCCAACGGGTTGTGAAAAAATTGTCACAACAATTGATACGGCATAAGAAACTGAGAGAAAGGTTACACTTGATATGTCTAATCAAGATTCAAGACGGCTCATTTTAAATCCTAGAACCAAACTACGGTTCCGGATCATAATGTAAAATACATACAATCATCTCTCAGTTTCATCATTTTCTGAGTCTCCATCTTCATCCGAAGATTGTTCCTTATGCTCTTCTCCTAATGCATTCAATTTGCACTTCTTCTCTTGCTTCTTCTGTTTCTTTTTCTGTCGTTTCAAACGCTTTTTTGCTGTGCGCTCCTCTGCAGCTTTTAATCTTTCTTCCCTTCTCTGGATGAATTCTGTTACTTCTTTCCTTTTCTGGTAATCAGCATCCATCCTTGCAAGCCGATCTTGTTCTTTCCGTCTCATCTGCCTATACTGTAATCATGACCCAAAAGGTCTTCATGCCAGGAGATAAACATGAGGTGTTAAAACTAAAAAGATTTCTATAACCACATTAAGTCCTAAAAGCTGAAAACTATTTGAGCTTATTTGGCACGTATAAATTATAAAATAATCGGACCTTCCAAAACTATGCACGAATATTCCAGTAGAAGAAAAGAAACTTAATCTGCTAATATAAGATGCTCTCGGCAATTTGCTCTTTTGAAACCTATTATGCAAATCTATAAAGTTGTGCATAATATCTAAAGAACAGTTTGTCCAATCTCTGCCTCGCGTTCAGGTCAGATGCATAATTTAAATCCAGTGAAGAATTAAATTAGAGTTTCAGACATAACAGGGGAAAACTGCCAGACGGAGAGAGAACTCTATTTTCAACAAAGCAAATATTGTTGCATGCCATTCTTTGAGAGGATTGAGCCATGTATAAATTTATAAACTTTTTTTGTTCCTCGATGGAGAAATGGAACGTTGTCATTGGTTTCCCATACTTTATTTTGAATATTAATCAATGTTTGCAATAAAGGATTTTTCTGCTGCATGTGTTGCTGCATTCAGGCAGCAGCAGTATGGTTTGTGAGATTGGTATTTGTTCAGACAGAGTAAGAGATTTATCACTTCTATTTAAACAGCAGTATAATTTCTGTTTTATATTGGTATCATACTTGCGACTATTACATTACATATTTACTCATACACATACATAAAAATAATCAAACAGAAGGTGTCATAAATGAAACCTTAGGAGCTTGAGCTTGGCGATGAACCAAAGCTACAGTAGGCAACACCCTTGCTGATGCCTTTTCAAAATTTCCGTTTGGTTGATGCTATATGTTTCTTCTTCTTTTTATTTAAGTTTATTATCAACTTTTAATTGATATCTAAAAACTTTGCGTTCACACTTAAGCTTCGCATAATTATTTAAATTATTAATCGTTTCAATGCTTTAAATTTATAAATTGCAAGCTTAAATTTTAGTACTTAAAAATTTAGTTACTTGAAGTTTCAACGACTATTTTGTTCTCTGTTTTCCACGTTTGAATTTCAGTGTTACTACACCCCTCTACAAGGGAGTCTCATCTAATAGCAGGGAAATAATCCTCCTCTCAAAAGAGAGAGAGATTCTTACTCTAAACACAGACACAACATATTACCAAAGACGAGTTTTGTAATGTTGACAAGTGCATTAACAAGGTTCATCTGCATTAAACGTGACAAGTGCCATTATTTGCAATTGACTAGGGCATAATTATATTAAATTCCATCCCTACCTCTCCATATTGAGCTTTGGTGGGCACTTATTTCACTATAGGCTATTATTACATCCCATAATCTCGCATTGGTGTTTACTCAACAACTATATTATCTATACTTAGTCCTTACATCAAAGCTACTACAGTCACCTATAGAGTTCTAATAGTCAAGGATTGCCTTATAAAGTTGCCACATTTTCCCAATTCTAATTACATAAATGATGTTAGAAAAAGCTTTTAAAATTTTTTGACAAACAAGCCCTAAATTCTCCCTACTTTTTCGTTGAGAAATGCTAAATGCATTCGCACTTTGCAAGAGCATGGATTAAACCATTTGTGTGAACATGCAGACACGATATCTTGTGGGTCCCACTACGCTGTACACATTGTCACCACAGATGGTCCAAATTTAGGCGTACAGATGCAAGGGAATTTAGCAAGCCAACCAATTTCTCTCATCTCTAAATCCGCCTGCTAAATTGAATTGCCATGTTAAAAAGTGGAATTGTCCATTGCTTGGTAAATAGGAGTAACAGTTAGTGGCAACGTGCTATATAAAGTATCAACCCAAGACTCAATATGGGTTGCATTTCACGATTTCATGTCAACGTGGATCCATTGTTTCCGAAGGCGTGTGAGGCCGGTCTTTGAAGCAAGGCATACCCTTGACAACTAGAGGCTTACGCATCTTGGACATTAGATGCATGCTGTATGAGGCTTTCACCTCAATTTTAATCAGTTTTGGTGGTGGACCTTTAGGTTTTCAAATTCAAGTCCATTTATTTACTACCGGAGATCGGGGTACTTTTTAGAAGCCTATACTTGAAAAAATGGGCATAAGTGAAACGAGCATGTTTCGGGATTTTTAAAGTTGGCTTCTATATTTGCTTCTGGTGTGGGATTTTTATACCATGGCAGCCTCTCTAAACAAGTTGGCCTTGTAGCAAAATAACTGTGGGAGAAGGGCTGCAACCTGTTTCGCCTAATCATAAACCCTTTAACTATATGATCTAGTTGAATCAAGTTTGTTTGCCATGACAGAAATTGCGACACCTACTATTTAGATTGTAATCATTTGACTTTTCTTCGTCAAAGTTCTTTCAACTAAAACTATCCTAAATTAGCTCCCAATTGATGAAACAAGAATAACTCTCATCCGATCTTCAGATGTAGTTCTACCTACGCCCAACCACGCCCCTTCTGCCAAGAGAAACATCATCTTCCAACAAATGTATTGCGAGTACATAGAATTCAACCAAATGAACCACCATTTTGCTTCTATATTGCTATGGAATCTTACCTATATAAAAGAACATGATAGAAAAGAATAGCGTATGGCATTGCTCACTAAAGGCAATTATCTCAAGTACAGACATTTCATACTCCATGTTCAGGTGAATTAGTGATGCCATATCGTGATTCTCGTAAATGATAACAATTTCCAGGAACAGTCAATTCAAATGAACCAAATCAGACTGCGAATCTAAGTGATAATAATACTTCATATCAGAAAAAGCGGTATGCAAAACCTGATGGAAGTCACCGGAGCCAGAACCAGCGGAACTACCAGAGGTGTTGTTGACCCGAACGGGCACACATTCAATAATACGGCGTAGTTTCACCTCGAGGTCCTCATCTTCAGGGTTAGGTTGGGGTGGGGTATACTCAACTAGAGCATTGGAAGAAATCGAAGCTGGAGGCCGAGGAGGGAGCGCCTTCACCTGCCTCTCCGCCACCGCAACCACCTGCAGATCTCCGGCCGCGACTGATGTCTGCCTATTCGATGACGATGACATACTGAAGGGTAATTATATAGAATAATTGTCCTTGTACAACACTTGGTTACAACATTGCCCTTGTGAGAGGTTGTCATCCAATGTAACCAAGTGTTGTACATGTAACATTCCTCAATTATATATCCAACACAGTTTTGTCTAAGCATATAGTTGAGCCACGTTAAAACTTTTATTTTCGTTCTTATATTCAT
Organism: Fraxinus platypoda; assembly: GCA_903798405.1. Taxonomy (NCBI): domain Eukaryota; kingdom Viridiplantae; phylum Streptophyta; class Magnoliopsida; order Lamiales; family Oleaceae; genus Fraxinus; species Fraxinus platypoda. The sequence goes on along the minus strand of CAIGRT010095020.1, from coordinate 5,307 downwards.
TTTTCATCGTACATTTTTAATAAAATAATAATTTTCATCACATCAATAATTTTTCTTTCTTTTTCAACCACACATTCTCTATCAATCTACTATTTCAGAATACATTCTTCCAAAATAACGTGACTCAAACACACCTTATAGACCACTTTCTATGACCCCGTTTATTTTTGATAAAATGTATTTTGATAAAGAACGCGTGGTTAAAAATTAAGGCAAAGTTTTGAATTTACGTGTAATATTATTTTATTAAAGAATGTATAATTGAAAATAAGATAAGAAAAAATATATTTTGAAAATAATAAGTACGAAACAAAGTCAGTATAAGTGCATCAAATTTTAATTGTCCAAATAATTAACATATTTGATCCAATGATTAGTATGGCTGAACAATGGAACTGTCAAACAGCAAAATTGAGTCGAAATCACTTTTTTGAAATTGTTGGTTTGGATCCACGTGGATCCGTCATCATTTTTGTTTTGAACCGAATCAAACCACTTCGAAGTGATTTGTTTAGGATTCAATCTTTACGAATTGTTTCAAACGTAAAATCGTTCACCAAAAAAAAAAAAAAAATTTGAAATGTTATCCAACTCAATTAAAACTAAGCACAACCTAATTGTTTTTCTACGTATGTACAATCTGTGAACCTAAGTAAAATCAATACCTAAATGGACAATTATCAATCTCATAGATCATATACAAATATATATCAGTCATCATAACTATGAACGCCAAATCCTCAAATTGGGTGAAGTATTAAAAAATTGGTGCTGGACCATATTCATCGACTACCCATTACAATTGAGTAGACAATTAACATCATATTTGGGAGCGATTAAAATCCAATTAAAATTAAAAATATAGCCGTTATTGAGTCCACTCGTCTAATAAAAGTCAATAATAACGACTAATTTTTCAATTTTAATCTCTACCGAACACGCCCTAAATCAAAATTTTAATCCAAACTTACACATTTCTTTTCTTTTTACTAATAATTTTTTAAAAAATTTCGACTAAATTTTCAGGTTAGTTTATCCTATTTTTTTATTTTTTTTTATTTTTGGTAATTGTTTGCTATTATATTAGTAGTTGTGTTGTTTTGTTTTGTTCTAACATGTGTCAGGCTCCCTTAAATTTTTACCGAACAACATTTTTTATTTATTTGTGTCTGAATTTTCTGGTCATGTTACTCAATTAATTATTTACATTTTAACTTAGTTGTTAGATTTTATCGTTAATTACTAAAATGTCTCGGTAGATTACTTAAATGGTCATTTTGAAAATTAACAAATGAGTCTTTCGACATATTACTTTGATGAAAATTGAATGCAAATAAATACAAGACTAACACCCAAATTGCTAAAAAGGTTTTAGATATTCAAATATCAATACTTGTTTATACTTCTACATTTCCTATTAGTGGTTGAATTTTTTATTATTTTAGGGGTTCGTTGAGTGCAAATATAGTTGATGTGGTAATTTGTCGTGAAATTGGTTGCATAATAACAAGGAACTTATAGCAATTCGTCAATATTTGGATGATGTAGAAGCATAGATAATTCACAAAAAGTTATAAAAAAATATTACCTTATTTAATCTTTCTATTCATTTTCTTTTATTAGTTATTTTATATTATTTAATAGAATAAATAAATTAATTAATATATTATATTTCTATCTTTTATGGAGATAATGGATCATATGTTATAATTGTAAATGTTGCACCAATTAGTACAACTAAGATGTTGAAATGTTTTTATCATATTGTATCATTATAATAAGGAAAAATCGCAGCAGCGGTCCCTGATGTTTTTAATTTTTTCAAACTTTACCATAATCTTCATTTGTACCAGCGAAGATCCATAACATTTCATAAATATGCAATTGTGGTCCATCTAGACGGAAATCGTCCACTTTTTCGTTAGTTTAACAAGGAAATGATTTTGAACACATTATTAATTATTTTTATAAGGGTAAAATGATAACTGTATCTCTTTTCATATAAAAACAATTAAAATAATTAAATAAAAAATAAAAAACCATCATCTTCCAAACGTATCCCATCCCATTCAAACCCCACCCCTACCCAAAACCAAAATTACTCTACCCAACAACAGCAATTGCAACTCCAACAACAACAATTGCAAAATCAGCAAATGAATCACTCTCTTAGACATTTGCAGCATAAGCAGAATCAATTCTCGACCTTTCTTGCAAAATCAGCAAATGAATCGCTCTCTTAGACATTTGCAGCATAAGCATAATCAATTCTCAACCTTTCTTGGTCTAAAATCTGTCCCGACCAAAGTATGTTTCTTGGTCCAAGCTTTCTTAATGGCCTTAGCTGTCGTCACCGTCGGCGTGGACTGGTTGTTAGACCGCGAAGCAATTGCCACCTAAGGAGCACTCACGTTGTTGTAGTTTCTCCAAGCTCTGGTGCTCAATTGCCGCACAAAATTTGAAGGAAAATTTGAAAATCAATGAAGAAATGCCTTGCCATTTATAGCGGAACGGCGACCGCAAATTGAACTCTAGAATGGTGAATGGTCAGAACTTTTCATATGCAGACAGGAGTAGCTTGCCGTTGTAGTTGGGGGGGTGATGGCTTTGATTTTGATTTTGATTTTGATTTTGATTTTTCATTTGGGTTCCATTTGGCGGTGAAGGAGAGGGTAGCAGAGGTGGTGGAAGTTGTGGATTCAACGGCGGTGGCAAAGGCGATGGGCGGTGATGGGTAGCTAGGGTTAGGTTTTGTGGTTGGAGTAAGGGTTTGGATGGGGATGGGGTAGTTGTGGAAGATGATAGTTTTTATTTAATTATTTTTATGGAAAGAGATAAAGTTACCATTTCACTCTTATAAAAATAATTAATATTGTGATTAAAATCATTTTATTGGCCAACTAACGGAAAAGTGGACAATTTCTTTCCAGATGGACTCCAACTACATATTTATGAAAGGTAACGGACCTCCAGACACAAAATGAAGGTTAGAGCAAAGTTTATAAAAGTCGAAAAGGTTAAGGACCGTTGCTGTAATTTTCCTTTATAATAAATAGAATTATAGAATTTTGATTTGTAATATTTTTAATGATTATATTTATGTTTTAACGTGAAATTTAAGACTAATATTTATGATTTAACTTATTTGATATAAGTTATTATTTATTTTTGTTAAGCTGTGATTTTAAATCGAGCTAAATCGAAAATAGTGGTTTAGATCGGTTTGGTTTGATTTGGAAAAATTCGAAACCGCTTTAAGTGGTATGGTTTGATTTGAAATTTTATTACAAACCGTCCAAATAGAACCATGTTCACCCCTAACGATTAGCTTCCAAACAGAGCAAAAAGGACTAATTTTCTCACCATAATTCTAATACAAAAATACAAAGAAAAATTATGTAAATATTAGTTTCCTGTTTTAAAGCATACTAATAAGAGTAGGTGCGCCTTCATTTGGCAAGAGTTGTTCACAAGTAGTGATTATTTAAGAAGCATGGATACATGTAAATTGATTGCATAAGCGTATTTGATAGTATCCAAACCTGAAAATGGTTGTACACTCTTTGATACGTACCGAACACATGTTTTTTAATCATTTTTATATTTTTTAGATTTTTGATACATATCGGATAACTTAGGACACATTAAGAAGAAGTGTTTTATTAGTTTTTAAATCCTTTTAAAATTCCTCGTATTATTATTGTCAATAGATGACAGTTTTTTACTTGATAGATAATTATTATTATTTTCAATAACTTATTGAAAATAGATAAAATATTTGTTAATTAACAAAGAACACAAATTTTTTTTTTTAGTACTCTGTGAGAATGAATAATGTAACTCCACAATCAGATGAAAAATTGGCTTTCATTCCTAATAATTTGCTTTTTTTTTTTCCAAGAAAATTAATCTTTATTCAAAAGAAGAATCCAAAATATGGGATATTGTCGACGACTCATTTGATACTCTTGAAGGCGTTGGGCTGCTTGAGGTTATTAATCTATCATTGGATGAGTCAGAGTTGGAGAGTGTTACTTTTATATTTGATATTTTCTGTTAAGTTTCGTAATAACACAATTAGCATAAAATTTTAAATATTTTTAATTAATCGAGACATATGAATTATTCGTGTAAAGTAAGTATATATTGGAAAATATTCACGCATCACGTCGATGTGCATGCTAATTTTGTAAATTCTATTTACTTGAGTAGTCAATAATTTAGTAAAACAAGTGAAAATTTCTTGTAAGATTTCTCAAAAAATTATTTGATTTTTTTGTAGGTGATCATTCCACTCATTTCTTTCAAAGTTGTATAGAATTTGATTTTTCTTAATTGATGAGAAAAACAACGAGTCATCATTTGAGCACGTTTGTAAAGTGTTTATAAATAGTGTAAATTATAAATAAATAGAAACACGTAGTGAATAAATGAATAATATTTATAGATCATTGTGAATAAAAAGTGACTCATTAATTTCGTAACATAAAATTTATGTCAATTGAATATATTTCAAGTACACAAATCAACTATCTGATAAGTATTAACATTGGGTAGGATTACAAGTAGTAACATTGTTTATTTTTTTGTAGGTTGGTAGTGGAATTGAATATTTGCATGTTTAATTATTTTATAAATAACCCTTTGGTGTAATTGTCAACAAAAATGTAACTCCTAGGCAGCTAAACAAAAGCATTTTTCCATAGTTAGCCCACAATTTTAAATGGATCAAAACTCACAACTATTTTGGTTTCGAATCCGTGGATCCACCTTGAATGCGAGTGAACCCACTCTTCTTTTCTCTCTCGAAGTATTTCACTGTTCACCATCTCTAGAGTCTAGACCTTCCATCAGGCCAGTGCTAGAGTTTTTTCGTTTTATTTAGTGATTTTAGCTCAATTATTATTTTTGTTCAATTGTTTTTCTCAATTCGAGCAAACCTGTTTCGTCCCATTATTCCACGTTATAATCGGAGGAATAATAACTTTTTGGAGAATGTGTGGTTAAAAAAGAAAAAAAAAATTTGAGTTTACGTGTAATATTATTTTATTGAAAAATGTGTAATTGATAAAAAGAGAGAGAAAAATGAATTATAATTTAATGGGACAAACGAGAGCGAAGTATAGTGTTACACTCCACTATTTGTAGTCAAAGTAAAGAAAGTATTTAGTCAAAAAATCAAATGATGATTTAAATTGAATAAATAATGTTTATGTGGTTCTATTCTACAATTACAAGTACTTAAGGGCTACAAATAAAATAAAAATCTAGGGATTTAGTTTCTATTTCTATAATTCAAGGGCTAAA
>CAIGRT010095018.1:0-11892 GCA_903798405.1 Fraxinus platypoda | reverse complement strand
ATCTCGACTTGTTGAAGTGTGAACTTATGACAGTAAGATCCATCCAAACTAAGAAAGAGTAAGGAGTAGAATTAAATAAGTTCAATTTAGGATGTACCCCTCGAAAATTGAGTAAAAAGAATAAGTTTGGTTGTGTATATCTCTCGAGCGAAAAAATAAAATATTTGACTACTACAGATCACGAGTTGAGCCAATCATGACCTTGATATGTTTCCATGAGTTTACACACATACGTTGAGTTATGCATATAATAGGTGGAGATTGATTTGATTTTGCACAGTTGAAGTTGTTCTTTATATCGATTACTAAATTTCAATCCTGAGACACGGCAAGTTGTCAGACCATGTTTTGTGTGGAGTTAAGCTATAGTTTTGTTTAAAGACAAGTTCAAGTTTGGGGGGCTTGATAAGGGCATTTTGCACACTTATTTAGGTCATAAAATATGAATAATTGTTGGCAAATATATTGTACAATAGGGCTTAATTCTATATAAATTATGTTTTGTAAGATAACATTGATGGACATGGTAGAATTTAGGAGAAACAAGTGAAAACATTGACTAAAAAGGAAGAAAACTAAAGTTCAGGGGACCAAAGTGCAAATAGCCGAAAGAAGACTCGATAGAAGAAACGAAGATGTGAAAGAGTAAAAAATCAATTGAGCGAAGGAATGATGTGTTAGAAGAAAAAGAAGCGAGAAAAGAGATTACGAAACGAGAAAACAGAGTTCGATGACTAAACGCAACTTTTGGATTTACATCTGCACCATGCAGTCACATAGTGTAATATACCATGCGGTTGCATGGTCATCTTCGGGGAGTTCAGGACTAAGTTTCATTGAACTATGCTATAGCATAAAGTTGTACTATGCTATTTCCGGAGGAAAAACTCTGGTTTCCTTATATGATTCCAACTCTTATGGAAATAAATCTTGGGACGTCTTTTAAAGACCTATGGTCGTCCAGAAGTGGTGACCATGCATTACAACACATTCTAAGAGATTTTGGAGCATAGAAGGAGGCAAGAAACACGAAGATCGATTCCAAGACTCGAATATTCAATTCAAGATTTATTTGGTGATGTCGATTCTTCAATATTTCTTTTGTTTTCTTCTTCGTAACATGCTAGGCTAGTTTTCTTTATTCTAGGAGAATGATGAACTGTGTAATATGAATTTTTAATATTTAGTTTTACGTACTTGACATTAAAAACACGCTTTTTGGACATTGAATGATTAATATGATTTTCTTTTCTCCACAATTATTGTGTACGGTAGTTGTGTGAATGTGATAGCTTATTTTATGCATTCGAAAAAAGAGAAATAGGTTCGACATGGTGTAAATTGTCATAAATTGTCATAGGGTCCTCTAGAGGATAGAAATATACCGCTATGCTCTATGTAAATCTTGAAGTGTTCACAAAAATTCATGTACTCTTGTATGTTCGCATCCATTATAGAAATATAGTCGGGTCATATATGAAAATAGATTTACCATTACTCGAGAGAGATTGTTAAATAAAATAAAAACATTGATTCGTCAAATTCAATCGTATTGTCAAAGTGTAGAACTAAGGCTAAAAAATGATTATTGCATGAGAATTCGGGATCCTAGTGCGCTTGTCATTTATTAAACAAATCAATTTGCATTTAGAATAATCTGTATTTATTTAGTTAATTTACTCATAATTGCATACGTAGATTATTTTAGTCATAATTTTTTTCACAAACAAACACACAATANTTAAACAAATCAATTTGCATTTAGAATAATCTGTATTTATTTAGTTAATTTACTCATAATTGCATACGTAGATTATTTTAGTCATAATTTTTTTCACAAACAAACACACAATAATATTCGTATTTTGGTTAAGGTCGTAATAATCAAAATTGAACTAAATCAATCTCTGTAGAACAATATTTCGACTCAAAATTCACTTTATTAATTGTTAATGAATTGTACACTTGCGGTGGTTTTAATTCGAAAGATAAATTCGTGAACAACCCTCATTCGTATTCTACAGATTGTTGATAGTGATGAAAAGCCTTCAATGTGCTACTTGTATGAAGCTATTCATGTGGCAAAAAGTGATACTGGACGCAAATTTCAAAGAAGGACGAATAGAATTGCTCTTTATTTGCAAATTATTCAAAACTGAATATGAAGTTAAATAATAAAAATTTTGATGATCCAACTTTTCTGCCTAACCGGACGATCCAACCGGACGTTCGGAACAATACCAGACAATCCAAAAAGTAGCCGTTGAAAATGAGTCAGAAAGGTCGAAAATTTGACCGTTGCTGGCGAATCGGACGTCCGGATGGCCAGAAGTTTTTCTGGTCCATTTTTTTGTTTTGTTTGCAACTTAGTAATTTTTGATTGACATATTTACTTGATATTTCAAGGTAAGTGACGTTTAATAGTAATTAAGATTAAGTTGGAAATCTTACCCTTGAAAAATGATTTTTGTGCAAACGTTTCAACGAAGTGGGTTTTGTTCGTGCATAAGAAATTCATCACTTGAGCTTTCAATGTGTCTTTGATAAGAGTTAAAGTGTTTTACCTTTACAAACGAGCTAAGAACATCTAGTTCCAATATATTCGATTAATTTTAGCGCAAGTGATCGATTTATTGCTCGATTTTGAAGTGGCACAATGTTTGTCTCTATTTGATTTGACGAGAGTGCTCGACCGATTTTCATCTCTGAGCTTTCTTGATCGACAACATTTCGTCAAATTGTTTTTGTCTCCAATTTGATGAAGTCAGCAAACGTAACAATGAAGACTAAAATATAAATGTTAGAGATAAACATACTTTGTTTGTTATAATCAAAACATAAGATTAACCATAGGTCAACAGAGAGTATCGTCCCACGAGGAATAACGTTCAATTTTAGTGTATTAGTTATTATCAAATTCGATAAATGGTAACACAAAAGAGATTTTTGTTGGTTATTTTTCTAATTTAAACAATGAAAGCAATAAAAGATTTGGGTTTTATCAAATGACGAGATGAATGTATTGGATTTTCGACTCCACATGTTGATGTTTAGTTCTAATTCTCCACTCATGTTAATTAGTGTGATTAACGTATTTGTGACGATCGATAATCCGTTAATATTTAATATTCTTTTTCAAGATATATCAAGCATATGTTTAACAAGACCCAATCATATTCCTAATCAGAATTTATATGCAAAACACACATTCAATTATAGGATTATCACATACGATCACACACGCCATAAATATTATTCCTAATATCAATTACCCGTATATTAAATATATAGTGTTCTACCTAAGTTTTTCCAACACTACGAATAAGCAACTTATTGGTTTCAATGGTGCATAAACATTCAAACAAACATGATTAATGCATATTCAATCACAACGCGAGAATTAACTAAAAAATAATAAGTCTTTGAATTATAAACTATAAATCAATAGGTTTTGTCATTCATCCAATAGATAAAAGATTTAGCCTAGCATTGCCATATGAAAATTACACAAAAAGAATAAGAAAATACATCACTCGAGACAAGGAATATGATGAAGAACTTGAAAATTCCAACTCTTCACTTTAATCTTCGACCCAAGCGTTGAATTCTTATTTCTTGAATGTAATAATGCTTCTAGCGCTCTCAAACAATGATAAAAAGATTCCCATACGTCGTGGACGACTATAACGTATATAGAGTGTCAAGAGATTGCATACCAAAAGTTTCCAAATAAAAATAAGCCATATGGGATTTTTCCCGAAATTATATAGGGGCGCGCGCTTAAGTTCCTTTTAAGCCTTTGTCGCCTAACTTCATGGGTCAGGCACGCGCCTGACGTGCAGGCTAGGGCACGTGCCTGCTAATTGTTTTGTGGCCAATTCTTACAAATTGCTCCCTAAACTTCCATTCCCGTGCCCTTTTGGTCCTTTTCGCTCGTCTTTCATTCCATTGACTTCTATTCATGTTCAATTCAGTCCTAGCACTCCCGCTTGTTTGTTCTTTGGCCCGAGCCAACTTTTGAGTAATTATATTTTAGTCCTTGAACTTTTACTTTCTTGCAATTTAGTCCATTTTTCTTTGTTTTTTCCTCCCATTCCACTGTTTTCATCAAGATTTTGAACATTTACTAATCAAGATTTTTCTTCATATAGGAAGAGCTAGTTATAAACTCTTTTTCCCATTCTCTAATCGAGGAATATGAAAATCGATGATTAGAGATCATTTTGGTTTCCTTGTTAAATCTGGACATACAAAAAGGTTGAAAGCTATTGTCATCTCACGAGGAATGGCAACGGGACGACGTGGGCGTCTAGGGAATTTTAATGCGCTGTCCCCACATAAGGTGAGGCAGTAATCCCCATTCTCTACCGCAATTTCCCATTTAATCAATTATTCATTTTTATTATTATTAAATTTAAAATACAGTCTAAATATTAGTTGTATAAATTAGTATTGGGTTGGGGACCATGTTCCTCATCCCAACCAAGGGCAAGGGATTTTGCTCTTGCACCTCCTCAATAACCCGACAAACCAGGAATCCCTACCCCCATTCAGGGTGCGCCACCGCAGGGTTGGGCGGGTATTTTTCCATTTGTAGCTACTATGCAGCCAGTAAACCAACAAATTAATCCCTTGAATACTTCAAATACAACAAATGTGATCTCCCAAATTGTCCTCTACTTGTCAAAAAACAGTTGCAACCTCTCTACAGTTTGAGTTTGCCCAAATCAACTTTCTTGACTGGATATGTATATGCCTCATAGTTGATTTGTTGCCCCAATGAACTCAATTTTGTAAGAGTGGTAATTAGGTCAACCTGCAGATTGAATTTCCAATAAGACATAGCAGAGCAACATAAATTCATAAATGCAAACACCTCGTTTTTCTCTCAATTTTTTTTTTAAGGCTTTCAGTTTCTTAGCTGCCACACTCCAATCCCTTTGCTAAGTGTACCAAGAATTAACAACTTTTTCAATCGGTCCCTTTATAGATTAAAAGTGTGTTACTTACCTCATAATCAGTTTGAGATACAGTTTCCCTACTGCGTTGGTATTTCAAAACCCATTTAGCAACCTCCGGGTCTGAGGCAAGTGCTTCCTCAGTTGCAGCTTGATCAGGGCCTAAGAATGCAGACATAACTGCTAGCTGGGAAAAACAAGGGGGAAAGTCAGGTTAGGGGTCGTATATAAATTGAAGATAACATTACTAACAACTTTGCTCGTAGTAACATAAAGAATTCTCAAATATCGTAGAAAAAGTTTCCATAATAATGACCTTTATCACAATTGCAATCAAAGTCTTCCATGTATCATTTCAATATTCTATTGGAAGGGAATTAGACATCTTTCAACTTAATTTGTAAAGAATGCCTATGTCAACTAGGAATGATTATAGCCATGGATACCAAATTGCACGAAACTGATGGGGTCATGGGTGGGGATGGTGCCATTCAGTGTCACCAGAAATCATCGACAAATTCACCAGCCAATTATACACTAATAAACTAAGTCAGAACAGCTATGTCAAGGGGGATGACCATGAGATACATTCACCAGCCCAATTATAATGACGAACCAGGTCAACCAAACTCCATAGACCCTTTCTATCCTAAGACCAAGTACATGAACAACCTAGCAAGGCAAAAGGAAGGGTCCAAACCAAAGAGAACTAATCAAGGTCCCAATAAGCCTCACTTCCAACCTAAAAACTAGAATTAGGAAAGAGCTAGCAATTAACGTCAACGTTCCCCATAAATGTGTTCCATCAAAAGAAAGCTTCTGTAAAATTAAGTCTTTTAGAAGGATCTACCAATCAATCACAATCAACGCCGTGGAAGGAAAGAGAGATTTACTATATTCACATCAAATAAATTGCTACTTAATTGTTAATCCAACTTGATCGTCAAAGTGTCTGAGTTGAGACATCATACTTGTTATCAGAGGAAGTTCACACAGTCAACACTAGATTTCTAGCATCTACAAAGCTTTCTTTGAAGGCTTTACATTTTCTCTTATTTTATTATGTAGAAGTTTGCAAAAATTATACTACACAAAATGAACTAAATTACTGCTAAGGCTTCAGGTTTTGTTGTTTTTGTGTTAAATTTACTATAGACTCCAATAATATTTCAATTCAGTTGTTTTGCAGTTTTAATGTTGATGTGTTGTGTGTGATTGCCTCCCTAAATTGTTTCATAAGTTCACTAAGGTTGTACCTGCTTCTTCTTCTTCTTTTTTTTTTTTTAAATTAGATTGATAATGGTCATACTACAATTAAGGTAAAAGAAAAAAGTGACAGCAGAGATTGAAATCATTGATCGAATTTCCACATTCTTGAATATTCCTTGTTCATTTTCAACTAGCAATTTTAATTTTCGGTTTTGTTCTCAGTATCAGTTTTTATTTAAAACCCATTAAGGAACCGAACAATAATTTTTTTCTCTGTCCACAAGTAATCAATTGTATAAAACAGTTTTGGACCTTTACTGGCTTATTCCTAGCTGACGACGAGGAGCCAACGAAGTTTGTAATAAGATCTAGGGTGATTCAAAGCATGAAGAAGGCACAAGAGATAGTTCCATTAACTCTTACTCTTTTGTCTCAATTTTTTGGACTGGTTAACTTTTTAGTTATGTATACTTGGAAGACAAGAGCCCAACAAATAGATTTTTTTCTGTGTCTATTGCTCTTTTTAAAAATTGTGCTCTTGTTGATGTTGTTAGCCTTTTTTATTTTTTCTTCCCTTTCCCGCTTGCTAGACCATTTTATATCTCTCCTTTCTATTTTATACAATATAAATCTGCTCAAAATATGCATCATTTGTAGTTGGATCTTTTAAATGAATGAATCCATTTTACCTGGCGAGGGCCAAAGCCAATAGCAGAGAATTTATCTTTCATTTCCTGAACACTTGCTTTTTCCCATTGAGGCACCCTCCCTTCTGGATCAGGCTCTTGGGCATCGGATCTTCCAAATTGTTTATCAAAGAGGCCCCACTGTATGAAAAGATTAAATTGTAGAAAATACAGGCAGGCAAGATATAAAAACTGTTTGTTGTGGAATAAGCATACTAGAATATAGATGATCTTGTCTATGGTTGTATGTAGACTGCACATAATTAACTATGCCTACATATTGTTTTTTCATATCGATTGTTCTACTGAAAGAGCGGTTGAACATAATGTTATACTAATATTTTTCCGTAAAAATGTTCATTTAAAAGGGTGTCCAAATTACTTCATAGCGAGGGTGTGATGTTTTAGGAAAATGAAGAGCAGATATTCTAGAAATTCGAGAGTAAAATGTGCTTAACTTGCGAATGGAACATAATATGGGATATCTAACCTGACCAGTTGAACCATATGCAGTGTACAATAAGGCCCCTTTTTCCTTATTCCCACCACATTTTCGAATGGCTGAAGCCAGGAAGGTAGATTTAATTGCACTTTGCGCTGCAATGGAAGAGGAAAAGAAAGGCCGAGTCAAAAATCTTCAATCATAAGAAACAAGCAAACGAACAAAGCAGTTATATTCAGTTATTCACAACATTTGATCCTTTTCATCCTGGCACAGTTACAAATAGGTTGACAGCATTTACTCTTCAAGGCACTTAAAAACAAGGCTATATTAGTTAATTTAAAAATCACTTGGGCCTTATGTAGGGTTCTATGAGTATAGCATCATTCATCAATTGACACATTACAATTGGATGTAATATTTAAATGGGAGGCCTTTGCAGATGTAAAAATGATGTACTTCTAGTTCTTTCACATTCATATGCCCAACCTGCATATTGGATAAGATCTGCATATGAAATAGGTCCACCCTTGGAGTACGAATCAATCTCCTTTTTTAATTCTTCCAACAATTTCAAAGCTGCAGCAAGACCCTTATTTTCTGGTCTGCTTATCTCTGAGCTTCAGGAAAGAAAAAGAACACAACATAAACCAAGTTAATGCTGAGAAAGGAGCTAAAACTCAACAAAGATACTTGCCAAAAATGACCAAATTTAATCAGAATTGGCAATTCCATAGGGTTTCCATATTTCGCGTTTTTTTATGGATCAAAAATACTCGTTTTTCAAAAGACTCAAAAATCAAAAGCTGGTATTAAAACAAAAGCTGTAGGTAGCATGTAGTAGCATCATTGAGAACTTAATTATATCTGATAAATATGAGATCAAAATCTCATTATTGACTAATGCTTCTATAACAAATTGCATTTTAAACTTTTGCACAGAAGTCCCCAACTTCTATTAAAGAGCAGAGGCGGAAGTAAAATGGTGTTACATGCTAGTAAGAAGCAGCTTCTATTGCAGGTTATGTCAAGTTACCTAAAGCGAATTGATCCATTGGGGCCTCCAGATTTTGTTGCCTGCAGACTTAACAAACCCATGCATCAGTCTCTTCTTTGCCACAATCTTTACAAGTAAATTTAAACCAGATTTATCTGACCTTTTCATAAGTAATAGCATCATTAAGTGCCAAAGTTAATACAGATGGGATGAGATCTGGATTCCCCTAAATGCATTCAGAAAAACAACTGATACGTTGCAGTTAAGCTACACACTGAATCAATTCCAATCTGCATACTTAATCCGTGACAGTAAAGGTTTTACCTTCAATGATTCAGCAAGAGTTCCCTTAATTGCAGCTGTTGAAACACAATAAGTCATTTCAGCAGAAGAGAACAGATATATTTGATAACTCACAAAAAGGAACTGAAGATCTCAAAGAGGTTACATTGAAATTCTGAACGCTGCCTGCGTTGTATCAAATCGGCTGCATTAGCCACTTCAACAAATGAAGTGGATCTTGCAATCAAGTCCTACAAAGCAAACAGAATTGATGGAAATCGTCATCATATCAATTGTGCTAACTAATTTCGATGAAAGTCATGTATAGTGTTGATAAGAACGGTATAAGTTTATGTGGTCAATCCAATTGACAAAGGGGCAAAGCCCTTTTCTTCTTTTGTGTGTATTTCTGGTGGGGTTACTGAATAGAAAAATAATTTTGATAAACGAAGAAAATCTACCATCAAATTTTCTATACATCTTAAGGATTTTGCGTACTGTGAAGATGAAATTCTACTAGTGAATTCAAACTTCATTGTGAATCCATCCTTCTGCAAACACTTCACAAATGGACAAACAAGACAACGATTTCCTCTGATGTTCTAGTGGCATATGTACTTCATACATTTACTTTCGCAGAACAAAAAATTTTAGTAGCGAATTCAAACTTTTAATTTGGAGCTTCTCTTTCCCTTTTTTACTCCAAACACTTCTCAAACAGATGCAGAGCACATATTAGTTTGATTTGAAGGTTCCACTGGCATATTAACTTCACAAATTTAAATTTGGTGCCTAGACTACCGAAGTTCAATATAATGTTCCAATGGAATTTCATAAAACTATCCATGATAGAAGAGATACGTGTGGGGGACCAAATGATGTTTTTCATAATGCGCAAGTTCATAGTTACCAACAGGGTGTGAGAGACAGTAACTCAAGAGACCTATTTCTGTACTTTAAACTGATTAAGCAATTTACCCATTAATTAGACAAACAGAAAAGGAAAACAAATTACAGAAGCCAAATTCTCACCATGCTAATGGTGGCACCAAAGCAATGTAGAATATCCCTTCGACTGAAGCCATCCGCACTATTAACATGAGCTTCAATCTTGCAATTGATTACCCCCTGAAATTTCCTTGCAATGAGAAAATGAAACCAACCCATATATACACACACATACAAAAGTAAATTGAAATACATACAGAATGAGGAGAGCATCTCGAGAGGGTGGTACAAGTAGATAGTGATGGAAGCAAAGAAGGGACAGTTGAAATGAAGGAAAGTAGCACCATTTTTTCTTTCTGCGGGTGTGGAGGCGAACAGGAAGCAGAATGATTATAAATGGACTCAATTAGAAGGGAATTACGTGTTTGGTCTGTGTGGATTACCTTGATATGCAGGGGATATGTCGTTATCCTATCTTGGATTTTGGTTCCATCTCACTCTTTCTAATTTCTCTTCCCACTACACATTATGTTTAGACATACCAATCTTATAGTTTTAGGTAAATTCTCCAAGTGGGTACCTAACATTTCTTACGTCATATTTGGTAAAGATTAAAATTAAGACTTTAATTTAAATCAAAGTAAATAATTAATTTTTCATGGAATCCACAACTTTTCAGTAATATATTTCTTCAAATTTTATTAAAAATTAATTTTAATCCAAATCAAACAGCGGTTAAGCTTGTCATTCAATCCTAAATTTGTTATTGTTGCACTCATATTCTTAACTTTTTAAAATTGTGGTACTAGTGCCCCAACTTCATGTAATGTCGGACTAAAACAGTAAAGTCGTTCAAAAAGATTTCATTTATTCTCAATCAATCTAAATTGTGAATTCAACTTTCATTTAGAAAATTGAATATCATAAAATTTCGTATTCATCATGAAACATATCCCCTTGCTTCTAGGACTATTTTTTTCATCGGTAAATAAAAAATGTATAGATCAAAAACTGTTTACTAGTACTTACAAGACAAAATGATGTACAATCGATAAATATCTAAAGACATAACGCTAAATACTCAAAATGAATCAAAACATAAGGATACAATGAAAACATAACTTTGTATACGTGTATTTGATCAGTCTAACGATGCTCTCAGATTGAGATCTATGATCTTCAAAAATCAGCCTATTACAGGCTGCCTAAATATGATAAATAGTGCTAGCTAACGCAACACTTTTGGCCTTGCTTTGCCAAGTAGTCCCCTGTCCTTCCTTCTTGATCCATTTCAAGGCATTAGTGCGTAGACATGGTTCTAGTGATGCCCAACCATGCTCTAATCTGCTCCCATATCATTGAACTCAAAACACAATAGAAGAACAATTGATGGACAAATTCAACCGAATGTTAACAGAACACGCACTGTTGTTAGGTATTTAATGTAATTGGCAAATTTGTGAACAAAAAGGACTAAAGTTGATATGTTGTAAAAAGTCAAGGAGTAGTATACAATTAGTGAAAGTTATGATATTTTAGGTCTATGGTTCAAGAATAGGAAAGAAGGAAAAACGACGCGAAATTTCGCTAGCTTTTCGCCAAGGTTTGGTTGGAGCGTCAGAAACAGAAACTTCACCACTCGACTGTCGCCTCGCCTTCGCTCGAGTGACAACCTGTCGCTCGACTGTCGCTACCCTTCGCTCAAGCGACAGTGTTATTAAAGAAATTTTTATTTCATTTTTTAAAGGCTTTTTGACCAGCCCAATCATTCCCTAATCTACATATGAAATCCAAACATTACATAACGGTTTCATAAGGTTGATTATTGAGAGAAACACATTCCATTGAGATCATCTTCATATATTGTGCCTTCAACCTTCGTCCTGTTATTGACTTTTGGTAAGAAAAACATCAGATTCATAATCCAAATACCAAACTGCTGCTTCCTTCATATCTGTCAGAGTTTTTGAAGATCAATGGAAGGTGACTGGAGTTCCACTTGTTGAAGAACGCAGTGTTCTTCGTGCATCCACAGGAGATAGACGATTTCATAAAGTTGGGAGTTGTTACAGCAAAGCGCAATCCAAGAGAGCTTTGGAAACTACAACTGGGAGTTGGTGCAGGAGCATAGAATCCAGGAGAGCTATTGGAATTGCAATCAGGAAATCAGATAGTACGTGTCGTCGTCTATTCTGGTAGACTGTAAGTTATAAATCTTTTATAGTGAATTGTTGACTAGCAAAGTGCCCTAAATTTTTACCCAATTGGGTTTCTCCGTGATCAATTCTTGTGTTCGTTTATTGCTTACTTAACTGCGATATTTCAACATAGGAATAACTGAATTGCATGCTTAACCATCTAGAAAATAAT
>CAIGRT010094972.1:0-34792 GCA_903798405.1 Fraxinus platypoda | reverse complement strand
TAATATGCAAACTTCTTGAAAATTCAAATTCTTTATGAATTCCAACAATAATTTAGTTTTACACACTGAAAATTAAATAGGGGTAAACTAGGAAAGATCTTGACAAAAATTAATTTTCCAATGACATTAAATAAGCTTTCTTAATTTGTGTGAAAAACTAAACAAGTCTATATAATTGGGAAGGAGGGAGTAATTGGGACGGAGGGAGTAATGGTTAATACTATTAATTATTAGCTTTGATTTTGATAAAATTTTAATTTTAATTTATTGGACTATGTAAACTTGGTATTTGGACCATTAACTTTATTTTAGTGATATATTTAGCAGCGCCGCCAACTATTAGATGACTAAACAGGAAAGAATAATTGGACCGTGTAATCACGTTCCTATTACTGTTAATTGCGTCTTGGATCTGCTTAGGAACATTAAATAACATTCTAATTACGTTAATAAGTTATGTTTTGGTCTAGGTCCAGGACTATGAGGTCATGCAATGTCACCACCACTAATTGACTAATTGTCATTAGTGATGTTTGAGATTAATTATTAAAAGGCGCGCCCACAGGTTTGGATATTTAACTATATTTTATTAATAAATTTTAATTAACCGTGGCCCACGAGCCACAAGCGTATGATTAATCCTTAATTGAGGTCTCATCACTAGATTAAAAAAGACTAATTATGTTGAATTATTTCGTCTTAATATTTTACACGTGGAAATTGCAATAAGAGACAGAGATAGGGGGTGACCGCTCCCCAACATTGTCCGCTGGTTCACTATTTCTAGTTAATTTGTAATGTATTTTTCAATTTCCCCCCCCTCCCCTCCCCTCCAAAATTTTGACTCGCCCTCACAAAATTTTGAAATTTTTTTATTTTTTTTTCCATTAATAAATATTGATCTAATAACTTACACTTTAAAATTCAACCAAACAAAAATCTTAGACCTAAACAAAAGATCCAATAGTTACTTCAATAAATAAATAGCCCAAATCCAATCTAATTTGCTTATTTTGGTACTCAAAATCGTCGTTTTCAATNTTTTTTTCCATTAATAAATATTGATCTAATAACTTACACTTTAAAATTCAACCATACAAAAATCTTAAACCTAAACAAAAGATCTAATAGTTACTTAAATAAATAAATAGTCCAAATTCAATCTAACTTGCCTATTTTGATACTCAAAATCGTCGTTTTCAATCCTCTTAATTAAAAAAAAATTTCGCCCCCGCAAAATTAAAATTATGGCTACGTCCATGATTGCAATACAATGATGGGGCGTGATGGTGTCGGGGCTAAGGTGGAGAGTGCATCTGACCTGCCTGGTTGAATTACAGTGATTTCAGACCCCAATTTAAGTACGACCGGACCCGATGTATACAGAACCGTAGGTTCATTAGACATGATGCTGACTACTCGTACAGCACAATTACCCGTACTTTTTGGCGGTACACGCGTCCTCAATCTCCACATTTAAAAAAGAATTACAGCACTGAAACCTATAAAGTGAATTCTCTTATCTACCCCTCTCCGACCTTCGTTTACTAGGGAGATTGGGATGGATAAAGTAGTCATTTGGGTAAATTTATACAACTGCGTGAACTGCAAGCTGAATTTGTCAGTTGATTGTTGGCAATGATTGGGTCCCTTATAGTTCCCTGGCCGTTGATCTGGTGCTCATAAAATCCAAACACAATTTATGAGGATCTTGGGAATATCAGGACCGGACCAGACTGGGGTCAATGTCATTTGTTTTGCCCTTTTGCCATACAAGAATTTAAGCGATAACAGCAAGTTTTATCTTATAAACATGTATGCATTGGTAAGCCAATGTTCTAACGATAATTTTTAGTTCTACACACTGAGAATGATAGACTTCGAACCCTTGAGATTTCATTGCACAAAGGGGTGGGGAAGGAAGCTTACGATTTTTTTAGCGTGTGACGTGCCCGTTGCTTAGTCTCTTCGGTGTATAGGCAATGACACCAATCCGTTAGTCTAACTCGTTCCACAAGATCCTGCTTATAAAGACGACAAATTTCGATAATTTTACATGTAAACTCATTTTTTACGTACTTTTTAACGTGTTTATGCGATAAGATCGAGCTTTGTGATTAGACTTGCTTTTTAGAATATTGTTTGTCATATAGGTGTCTTTCAATTTAATTTAAATTAAATAATTAGATTATTTAATGTCGAAAATTAAGTTACATAGGGTATGATTGTGTAGATATTATCAAGTTAGCTGAAGTGTTTTCAATTAATTCAAAGGTGTGACATGATGAGAGAAATAAATTTTAAGTAACAGATGCACATCTGGGCTCCTTTTATGTTAGATTTGATTTCTTTCTTTGTCATGTTAATTAATAATTAACAATGATTAGCAGCAAACAATCATTTTTTTAACTATATCCACCTTCCCACGTAGTTCGGATACTACAAGTCAATGATTGCAGCATTCAATTGTAAAAATCATCGGCAACTAATCATATGAATAAACTAAACGACATAAATTATTTATAGTATTTTAGGATTTGCTACTGAGCTTCTTGTAAATTAAGCAAGCTTTTTGTGTTCAATTATGTTGATTAATTCTAATTTTATTTTAATGAGACTTGAGACAAACAGAAAATGTTCTAGTCTGTTAATTTCACTGAAACTTCCCCTAGTTTGGTGGGTAATTAATATCTAAACTTGTTTAATCTTGTCAAAGATTTCAGTAGCTTGAGACTTCGAGGAAATTGTGGGTGCACAGATGAATGTCCAATAATTATATTTTATAGTACTAACAAAGACTTGTATTGACTACAAATTATCTTCTGTCCATTTGTCTAAGATTTTTATTTTCGCTTCTTTTGCTCGTAGTAGAGCATCTTAAAAGAGTTATCTTATATCAGTTTTCTCTAAAAATTACTCTAATCAAATAATATATTATAAAAAAATTATTCAGATGCATTCAAAAACAGATTCTTAGGCCCTGTTTGATTGCCGTTTCTTCTCTATGGAAGATGAAAATTAAAATTCATTTTCACATTTTTACATGTTTGATTAACTAAATTTTCCATGGAATTGGTTTTCCATATTTTCTTGGTTTTTGAGGAAAAGTTTTTTCCCATGGGTTAGGTGGGGAGAGTTTTTTTTTTTTGACAATTGAAAAAAATTATATCCCTAATTATAAGAAATTATATCCTTTTAGTGGACAATTTTCATGAAAAATAAAGTCAAACGAACACCAAAAGATTCAAAATTTCAATATTTTTCAGGTGAAAAATTATACCAATTAAACACAATTAATTGATAATTCTCAATAAAACAAGTTATTGGCAATTTAATTATTTGAAATTCATTTTCTTTCCACCCAAATTTCGTTCTTGCAATCAAACGGACCCTTAGTCTCAAATACAACTTGTGATTTTTCGAAATACCTATAAAACAGGCCACAAGTCAAGTAGAAAACCTCATCACACTTGAATGTTTGGTATTTTTTTGAAAGAAAATATTTAAATAATCTCTTTTAACGAGTTAAATTTTTAGATGTGATAATTACTTTATTATCGAACGTAAGCAAGGTATTCGAGTTAAGTCTCGTCACTACTAATTTAAATATAAAATATGCACATGAAAGGGGTATTAAACATAATATTCAAATGAATATTAACCGTTTAAATTTTTAAATAAAATAGTCAAGAGTGAGTCCAAATTCCAAAAAGTGCTAGAACTTGCATCCAACTTTACGTGGGGCAGTTGATATAGACTTTAATTGACTGCCAATTTGTGCCGTATTGTCGTGACTAAAGAATAGGCATTAGTCTTAATAATTATAAAGTTGTAGCTTTGGGTCCGGATCAGAGACAACTTGAGCGCAAGTGTATTCTCAAACATTTCTATCAAACAAGTGGAGAAAAGAGAAACATTAACATAGATATTAGACTACCTTAATCCTATAAAGTAATGTGTGCAAGGAAATGAGTTAAATGCACTACAGTTTAACAAACTTTTTTGTAGAATTGCATCCAGATCATCCAACTTCGATTTTCTTGTAAATCTAGTCACTCAATTTTAATTTGGTTCAATTTGGTCACCCAATCTTGATTAGTTTGCAAATATGTCTATTGTCGTAAGTTTGATTAAAATAAATATATTGACATGGATGTTAAAACTACTAGATAATTTTCGTCTACAAACGCACTATAAGTTAATACGTTATTTGAAAAATATATTTTTTAAGATGGATGATGTGTATTGTTGTGTAATATGATTAGATCAGTAAACAAATTAAAGTATAGTGATTTAATTGCACCAAATTGAATCAGATTTACTTGAAAATCAAAATTGACTAATTTGATTGTACGTACCAAATTGAAAATAAATAATCTGAATGCAATTTGCAAGCATATTCTCAAAAATTTCTATCAGACAAGTGGAGAAAAGAGAAACCTTAAACATAGATATTAGACTATCTTAATCCTATAAAGTAGTGTGTCCAAGAAAATGAGATAAATGAACTACAGTTCGACAAATTTTTTGCAGAATTGCATCCAGATCATCCAACTTCGATTTTCTTATAACTCTAGTCACTCAATTTTAATTTGGTGCAATTTGGTTACCCAATTTGGATTAGTTTGCGAATATGATCACTTTGTCTATTGTCATAAGTTTGATTAAAATAAATATATTGTCCTAGATGTTAAAGCTACTAAATAATTTTCGTCTAACCTGGCTATTAAAGCTACTAGATAATTTTCGTCTAGAAACGCGTTTTAAATTAATACGTTATTTGAAAAATGTATTTTTTAAGATGGATAGAAACCTTAACATAGATATTAGACTATCTTAATCCTATAAAGTAGTGTGTGCAAGGAAATGAGATAAATGCACTACAGTTCAACAATTTTTTTGCAGAATTGCATCCAGATCATCCAACTTCGATTTCCTTATAAATCTAGTCACTCGATTTTAATTTGGTGCAATTTGGTTACCCAATTTGGATTAGTTTGCGAATATGATCACTTTGTCTATTGTCATAAGTTTGATTAAAATAAATATATTGTCCTGGATGTTAAAGCTACTAAATAATTTTCGTCTAACCTGACTGTTAAAGCCACTAGATAATTTTCGTCTAGAAACGCGCTTTAAGTTAATACGTTATTTGAAAAATGTATTTTTTAAGATGGATAATATGTATTGTTGTGTAATATGATTAGATCAGTAAGCGAATTAAAGTTTAGTGATTTAATTGCACCAAATTGAATCAAATTTACATGAAAATCGAAATTGACTAATTTGATTGTACATACCAAATTGAAAATAAATAATCTGAATGCAATATTGCAAGTATATTCTCAAAAATTTCTATCAAAGAAGTGGAGAAAAGAGAAACCTTAACATAGATATTAGACTACCTTAATCCTATAAAGTAATGTGTGCAATTAAATGAGTTAAATGCACTACAGTTCAACAAACTTTTTGCAGATTTGCATCCAGATCACCCAACTTCGGTTTTCTTGTAAATCTAGTCACTCAATTTTAATTTGGTGCAATTTGGTCACCCAATTTTGATTAGTTTGCTAATATGATCACTTTGTCTATTGTCGTAAGTTTGATTAAAATAAATATATTGACCTGGATGTTAAAGCTACTAAATAATTTTCGCCTAACCTGGCTGTTAAAGCTACTAGATAATTTTAGTCTAGATACGTTATTTGAAAAATGTATTTTTTAAGATGGATGATGTGTATTGTTGTGTAATATGATTAGACCAGTAAGCAAATTAAAGTTTAGAGATTTAATTGCACCAAATTGAATCAGATTTACAAGAAAATCTAAAATTGACTAATTTGATTGTACATACCAAATTGAAAATAAATAATCTAAATGCAATTTTGCAAGTGTATTCTCAAAAATTTCTGTCAAACAAGTGGAGAAAAGAGAAACTTTAACATAGATATTAGACCACCTCAATCCTATAAAGTAATGTGTGCAAGGAAGTGAGTTAAATGCACTACAGTTCCACAAACTTTTTGCAGAATTGCATCCAGATCATCCAACTTCGATTTTCTTGTAAATCTAGTCACTCAATTTTAATTTGGTTCAATTTGGTCACCCAATTTTGATTAGTTTGCAAATATGATCACTTTGTCTATTGTCGTAAGTTTGATTAAAATAAATATATTGTCCTGGATGTTAAAGCTATTAGATAATTCTCGTCTAAAAACGCGCTTTAAGTTAATACGTTATTTGAAAAGTGTATTTTTAAAGATGGATGATGTGTATTGTTGTGTAATATGATTAGATCAGTAAGCAAATTAAAGTTTAGTGATTTAAATGTTCCAAATTGAATCGGATTTACAAGCAAATCGAAATTGACTAATTTGATTGTACGTACCAAATTGAAAATAATGAATGGATTCTATGAGCATTTCCTTTATGAGAGTTGGGATGGTCTAAAGATACTTGACTCATTTCCTTTATGAGAGTTGGGATGGTCTAAAGATACTTGACTCCAAAATTTATTTTTCAAAAGCTGGATCTTTGAAAATTCTTTTAGGGGTGAATATACATGCTGAGGGTATGTTTCCAAAACTCCTTTTTGGGCTTCTTTTGGGCAGGCACACACTTCATGCAGTGTGTATTGGGTGGTCCTTTATTTGCCATTTATTCTTTGACTAAAATAGTTGTGTGCAGGCTATAATATATAAAGGGGAAGCAGAAACAATAACTGGGTCCTACTTTTCTATATTCAGGCTCCAGTTGATGAAAATCTTTTCTATTTAGGAACAATAAGAATAAATATCTCCACAGTAACATAATCTGGGAAAGAATATGGTAGAATATTTGATCTTGGATAGGAAAGAATCTGCAGGCATGTATACACATAATTTGTAACGCTTGATAGATTTTAGATTATGTTATTTACGTTTTATCAGTATTGTTCACAAAATTTCGGGCCTATGTTATCTATGTCACTCTTCTTGCTTAGCATTATCTCCAAAACACTACTAGCCAATGACAACTACCACCACAACACAACCATTTAAAACCACCAACACACTTAACATCATTAGCTACAAATGTTACCAACACACACATTGTGTGTACCCATTTGAATTGAACCTTTACCGACTCCACGCAACCATTATTCAAAATCACCACAAAATATGAGTAACACACATTATGTTACTCGTGTGAAACCACACCACACTACCCTCATCACCACCACTGTAAAACATGAGTAACTTATTTTGTTACCCGTCTAAAGCCACTCGTTGCCTCCAACTTCATGCCAGAGAACTTTTGTCACCTCTATCTCCAATCCCCCGTCAATGACACCCCCATCACATCACGCCATTGCAACACCATCCCCACATCACACTACCATCAACACGTTCTGATACACTTCTAAATTCGGATCTAAACGTAGATCAAGATAAATCAACTAATAAAAATTAATAAGAAACGAAAACAAACTAAATACCGTCAAGAGATGACGTGAATAAATTTATGTTCAAATATTTTTTTATACGTATATTTGTGTATATATTGGGGAGAAAAATGGAAATTTAAACCATATTCAAATATAAAATTTTCACAGCTTGGTGTTGGCGATTAATGGTTGAGAAAGATGGTAATGGTTGGTGTTGGTGGCGGAAGCTTAAGCGGTAGTTGTGGAATATGTTGCAAAGTAGTCAAAGATGATGGTTTTTTTTTTCTTTTTTGTTGATCCCATTTTTTGTAATGGTTACGTGGATAACAGATGTCGGGCTCACTCGCGTCCACACAAGCAAAGTTCAACACGTTTTGACGGGAGATTCGGACAGAAAAGGATGACGTTTATGGACGTGAGAAATGCTCTACGACACGAGATAAAAATATTCGAGTACCAACAATATAATCAAAGATGATTGCATATAAGCAAACTGTTACGCCTCGTCATCGAGGCTCCTAGTGGAGACCACGTCACGTGGAGACATGAGTCAGATCTGACAGCTAACAATGACCAAATTGGTCAAAATAAAGAAGTCAAATAAGAAGCCGATGCCCTTTGTTCCGAAGCTCATTTTGATCGAAGCCCTCGTTCCATCAGAAACTCCTTTTGGCTGAAGTCCTTGGTGTCTTTTAGAAGATTTGCAGACAATTTTTAAGAATAATTGATGTAACGTTTATAATAGTAAATGTCAAAATTGTCAGCCTAGGTTATAGGGTAGCTGATTCATTGTCAATGTATTAAATACATAGCAAACTGAGTGATGTGAGGCTTCGACCTGGGAGATGAGACCACACAATTTTTGTCCAAATGCTATCACTTCAGTCAAAACTCTATAAATGAGTAATTCTTGTAACATTTGTGGCTAATGCAACTCTTTACACTTGAAACCACATTCAATTTTCTCTCTTGCTTATTCAACATTTATGTGCTTGAGTTTATTTGGTTGAGTTGTTTATAATTGTTTGCTTATATGCAATCATCTTTGATTATATTGTCGGTACTTGAATATTTTTGTCTCGCGTCGTAGAACATCTCCCATGTCCATAAACATCATCCTTTTCCGTCTGAATTTTCCGTCAAAATGTGTTGGAATTTGCTTACGTGGACGTTAGTGAACTTTGCATCTGTTGTCTACATAACCATTACAAAAAAATGGGCTAACACAAACAATCATAAACAGCTCAACCAAAATAAAAACAAACAAACTCAAGCAAATAAATACGGAAGAAGCAAGAGAGAAAATCGAGTGTAGTTTCAAGTGTAAAGAATTGCATTAGCCACAAATGTTATAAGAGTTGCTTATTCATAGAGTTCTGACCGAAGTGATAGTCGTTGGATAAGAACTACGTGGCCTCATTTCCCAGACCGAATGCTCACATCACTCAATCTGTTATGCATTTAATACATTTACAACAGGTCAACCATTTTATACCCTAGGCTGATAATTCTGACATTCATTATTATAAACGTTACATCAATCATTCCTAAAAATTGCATGCAAACCCTTTAAAAGACAGTAAGACATTTAGCCAAAAGGAGCTTTGGAATAAAGGACATCAACTTCTTCTTTGACTTCTTTATTTTGGCTAATTGGGTCTTTGTTGATTGTCGATCTGACTCATGTCTCCACGTGACGTGGTCTTCACTAGGAGTTTCGATAGTGAGGCGTAACGGTAATATAACTAAGATTAAGAAGGGAGTATATTTTAATTTTCATAAAAAAAAGGTGGTATGTAGCTCATTTTCCCTTTATTTATTCTCACTTAATTTGGGCCGAGATATGGCATTATCAAGTTTTCAGCCATTTTCGATTGGGCTATTATTTGGGCTGATTTATAGAGTAGAACTTCTCCTATGGGTCACCTTTGGATCTCATCACCCCATACTATTTACAGTTTAATTTTGTCTAAATTTCAGTCCCGAATTCTCCACTTTTCTTTTTCTTTCCTTCCCTCATCTACGTCAATGTTATTGCTTCCATAATTTTGATGGAAGAAAGGTCAAATATCGATAAACTCAACTCATAGGATTTGTCAACTTAAATTTCGCAATATAAGCTACATTATGTCCATGTTTGGTCAGATTATTTAGCCCTTAGTTGAGCTCTATTTTTGGGGGAAATTTGTTTTGGAATAGTAATTTTTCAGAGAACGTGGTTAAAAAATAGGGAAAAAAAAATTTAAATTCACGTGTAAAATTATTTTATTAAAGAATGTTTAATTGAAAATGAGTTTCGAAAAAATGGACTCAAACAAAGACTTAAATTTTTATTTATTTTTTTAAACTTACTTTCAACTACACATCATTTCAATCATACCAATAAGTTCCTGATGATTAATAGTTAGATTAACGTTTATGGTCCGTTTGATTGCAATAATGAAATTTGTGTGGAGAGAAAATGAATTTCAAGGAATTGAATTGTCTAGAACTTGTTTTAATGAGAATTGTCAATTAATTATGTTTGATTGGTATAATTTTCAACTGAAAAATATTGAAATTTTGGATCTTTTGATGTTCGTTTGACTTTATTTTCTATGAAAATTGTCCGTTAAAGGGATATAATTTGTTACAATAGGGGATAAAATTTGTTTCCATCTAGAGTTTTTTCTCAAAAAACCAAGAAAAATGACCAAAAAGGGGGTTGGATGGAAAACCATTTGTCAAGAAAATTTTGCCTATCAAACAAGTAAAAATGTGGAAAATGAAAAACCAATTCCTAGTTCCATGAAAAAGAAATACTATCAAATCGATGACCGAATTCAAATCTCGTTTGGGGAAGGTAAAATTAATAAACAAAAATAGATTGGATTAATAATTATTAGAATTTTTATTTACCATCTAACGAAATAAATAAATAATTTGGACAACTAGTGGCTGAGATAAAGAAAAAACCTATCCTTTGCTATTCTTGCAGCAATCAATTCCTCACCTCAAAATGAATCCAAATAATTTATAAAAAATTTAGAGGCTTCTTCTCCTCAGCAGCTCAGCTTCTGTTTCTCTCAATGGATACCCTGTCAAGCTCCATGCCTTCCTTGAAAATCTCCAGTTCACTTCATTCAACACCTCGTGAATTCTATCATTTCAAGAATCCCAAATCATCTCATCACCATTTTCTTCCTCCAAACCCCTATTTTTGTTATTCTACTGCCAAACCTGCAAATTCCATCTCCACTAAAGCCACACCTTTAGTTACTTATCCATTCCTTTCTTCCTCTCAAGACTCATCTCCCAAACAATCTCCATCAAGAACAGAAACAGCCCACCAGAAAGCTGCCAGCGGCTATGCGACGGCGCTTTTAGACGTGGCTCAGTGCAACAGCTCGCTTGAAGAGGTGGAGAGGGATGTAAAGAGGCTTTTGAAATGGCTAAGTAATGAACGTATCCGAGCTGTATTTAGAGACCCTTGTGTTGAAGAGAAAGAAAAGGGACAAGTAATGAAGGAGATTGCAGAAAAGGGTAGGTTTGATAGGCATTTGGTGAAGTTGGTGAATTTGCTGGTAAAGAAAAATAAGGTGGGAATGGTGAGTGAAGTTTTGCAGGAGTTTGAGAGGATTTATGATGAGTTGAATGGGACTCAATTGGTATTTGTTCCATCTGAAATGAAGAGGATGGAGTTGAAGCACAAGGAAAATCTCCTTTTTGGGATTGCTAAGAGGGCTCTAAAGCTTAGTGGGGCTATCAAAGTGAAGGTGAAGCATTGTGATGGTTGTAATGTACACTACCTTTGATTGTTATTTTGCATATGATTTTGCTTGTAATTGAGCTTGTTTAGATAATGAATCTGGTTATTGTAATAGAATAGTTCAATTAAGATTCAATTCATAAGTTCTTGGAAAAAAATAACAGAAAGGAACATATGAATTCTATTGAACACCAAATTTGGTTGGAACGAGACGCGTCAACAGATGCTGTCTCCACTCATCTCCAAGCACGCGTTACAGTGCATCTATCAACGAATTTTGCACATGCTTTATAGTGATTATTATTTCAATATGGTTTTGTGAGCAACCCCATTTCTACACAAAATCAACTGCATATTTCTACGTAGCGTGTGAAAAAAAAAAAGACACATTTCACTGATCCAACATTTAGGGAGTATACAAATAGAACCATTTGCTCAAAAACCGTTACCAATGAAATGACAACGATAATGTATGTGTTGGTAATGATGACTGACGCCTCTGTATGTTTGGGCTTTTTCGAGTCGTTTGGTTCTGTGACTCCAATTTGCAGGCCCAAAATGTCTTGAACAGCAGAAGAATTGGACCCATTTTTGAGACATTTCTACAAGGCTTTAACAAGCGGATAGATCGGCCCAACCCCACGCACCAACCCTTCTAATTCTTCCTCAATCTTCCTCCTGCACCACCACCACCACCACCACTACCACTACCACCATGCTATCTCACCGGGGAATCCAATCCTTTCGCTCCGTCACCACCGCAAAATTCTCAATCCTCCACTCATTCGCCACGGCCACCGCCAACGCCAACGCCAACGCCAACGCCAACGCTGAAGATGACATCTTCAAATCCCACCACCACCTATCCACCATAAAATCCAAATCCCAACTCCTCCAATCCTACACTGTCACGCCCCCAATTAAGCCCTGGCCCCAAAAACTGTCACACAAACGCCTTGTCTCTATTATCACCCGCCAACAAAACCTCGACCTTGCCCTCCAAATATTCCAACACGCCGGTAAATATCACCCCGATTTTCACCACAATTACGACACTTACCACTCCATCATCCACAAGCTCTCTCGCGCCCGTGCTTTTGAACCCGTAAATGCCCTTTTGAATGATCTCCTTCGTTCCAATATCAAGTGCGGGGAGAACTTATTTATCACATTGATCAGAAACTACGGAATTGCTAGTAAACCCCAAGAAGCCCTTAAAACCTTCATTCATATCACGGATTTTGGTGTACAAAGGTCAGTTCGATCCTTAAACACCCTTTTAAACTCGTTGGTTCAGAATAAGAAGTACGATTCTGTTTACATATTGTTTAAGAATTGCCAGAGAAAGTTTGGCATTGTGCCTAATGTGTTTACTTGTAACATATTATTGAAGGCGCTGTGTAAGAAGGATGATGTTGAGGGTGCTGTTAGGCTTATGGATGAAATACCAGCAATGGGAATGGTTCCCAATGTTGTCAGTTATACGACTATTTTAGGTGGGTATGTAACACGAGGTGATATGGCAGGGGCGAAAAGAGTGTTTGATGAGATTTTGGATAGAGGGTGGTTGCCTGATGCAACCACATACACAGTTTTGATGGATGGGTTTTGTAAGCTAGGAAGGTTTGTTGAAGCAACGAAAGTGATGGATGAGATGGAGGAGAATGGGGTTGAGCCAAATGATGTTACTTATAGTGTCATGATTGAGGCTTTGTGCAAGGAAAAGAAGTCTGGGGAAGCTGTTAATTTGGTTAATGATATGCTTGATAAACAGTATATACCAAGCTCAGCATTATGTTGTAGGGTGATTGATGTCTTGTGTGAGAAAGGGAAGGTTGAGGACGCATGTGAGTTGTGGAAGAAGTTGTTGATAAAGAATTGTACTCCAGATAATGCGGTATCGAGCACGCTTATACATTGGCTTTGTAAGGAAGGGAAGGTTTGGGAAGCGCGGAAGTTGTTTGATGAGTTTGAGAGAAGTACAATACCTAGTTTGTTGACGTATAATACACTTATTGCCGGGATGTGCGAGAGAGGGGAGTTGTGTGAGGCAGGGAGGTTGTGGGATGATATGGTGGAGAAGAAATGCACCCCTAATGCTTTTACTTATAACATGATGATCAAGGGGTTTTGTAAGGTAGGTAATGCAAAGGAAGGGATTGAAGTCTTGGAGGAGATGTTGGATAAAGGCTTATTTCTGGACAAATCCACTTATTCTATCTTGATTGAAGGGCTCTGCAATTCAAAATGCGAAACTGAAGTTTGCAGGGTGCTTTCTGTGGCTGCTTCTAGCAATCAGAGGATTGATGCTGATTCTTGGGGAATTCTATTGGCCAATTTAGTTTCTAATCTTGACAAGGGAAGGGTTCTTTTAGAAGAAATATTGCTAGAGAATGCTACTTAGAAGTTGTTTGAAGTGCTGTTAATATTGCTGTTGTAGGTCCTCTCCTAGGATTGAGCAGAAATATTCAATGGTCCAACAAGAGAACATAATTGATCAACAATGCCCATTTCATTGGAATCGCCTTTTCAAAGGAAGTGTCCATAGTAGAGTTGAGTATGACAGAATATAAGGTCAATAGTAGAGCTGTGGCTCAGAGATTACATGGGATCCTTGCTGACCATGATAGTTCCACTCATTGGCTTGGGGCTGCTAATATGTTTTGGTACTTACAGGTTGCACAAGAGCATCTATGGATTAGATTAGAAGTGAAACAATATGTCTTGGACATTTATCAAACTGAAAATCAAGTTCCGCATATTCTGCTGCCTCTGTGGTTAAGAAATGATATGTATTGGCACTCTGCATCCAAGGCTGCAGAATTCGAAAATTGGGCCCAAACTTGGGGCTCTTAAGCTGAACATGTAATATAGAATTAAGATGACAGGTGTTGCAAATCCACATCTACAGTGTAAAGATGATAAGGTCTAGTAAATACCTTGCTTTCCTGGCTCACTAATCTTTTCAGGTCAGTGTAAAATTTATTACTCCCTTAGTAAACTATTCCCTGAATTATTTCTTGAAATGATGCTGCCTGTATCTGACTAGATTAGAATAAGCACAAAAATCTTGTAGTTACTTGGTTTCATATCTACAGTGTAATGTAAGTGAGATTCGAAAAAAATTGTTCTATTTTCATATGGCCTTAAATTCTTAATTCCGATGCAATGAACTAAGAGTGTGTTTGATTGCGTTTATTTTTCATGGAAAATCTCAGTTTGCTACCCAAATTCCTATTTTGAAGTGTTTGATTGTTATTTTTTTCCATTGAAAATATTTTCCAACTTTTGAAAATATGCCTAATTTTCCTTATTTTTAAGGAAAACATTTTCTTTGAGGGGAGTATGTTTTTGTTTTCCTCAAAACAAGGAAAACATTTTCTTTTCTAGGAAATATTTTTCATGCCAATCAAACACACTCTAAGTGAAAACTATATTTAGACAAATCAGATTATGCTGAAATCTGTTCTCAGGCACTTTGGATTGGAGTACAAGGCAATGAACTAAATCTGATTTGTGAATCTCAAATGCTTATAGACATTTTTAATGGTGTCCTCTGAGATTGTTTCTGTTACATTCTTGCCTCTTCATCCTTGTGATTTTCAGTACTTGCACAGTTGCATGGTATGAAGTAAGAGAGTGGTGATTTTATGCTCCTCTTCTTTGTATCTTTGATTGAATAACATCGACTTCTTTCTTATTCAAAAAGTGCACCGTTCACAATTTGTACCTCACATTCACACCTAACTGGTTAAGCATTTTTTTTTTCACCCCACATTGGACCCCAAAACAATTTATCGCTTGTGAGACCCATGTCACCTGATTTCTCCTGTTTTTTCTCTTGCTATTTTTCTCTCTAGAAGATGAGAAGAGAATGGGGCTTGAGGGTTTGATTTATGAATGAGAACTCCTCACATATGGCCATTGTATGAATTTTATTTGTTTCATGGTTCTTTGTGGATGCGTGATTTTTTTTTTTTTTTCATTTTTGTTCGAGTTTTGAGCATGAGCTTCTGCACACTGAGTGTTTGTATCTGTATATATTCCTATATCTTTCAGTTTTATTTTTCATTTTCTTTAGTTATGATGTGAGGTGGAAAATGTGATATTTTCAGGTTCATTTCACGGTAGTTTTTGCTTGTTTTGTGATGATTTGTATTTTAATTTTGCTGTCTGATCTTTGATTAAAAATGGGAACCGATAAACACTTGTAGTTTGGTCAATAGATCTTGTCCAAGTTGGTAAGGCAAGTCTCTATGCTTTTGTCAAATTAAATTTCACTTCCTGATGGATTAAAATCTGACTGCAAATCTTTTTAATAAATTTTGGCCTATGTTTAGGGAGTTCATATTCCTTCAAATGGAGTTTCAAATATATGTAAGGAGAGGTGGTTTAGGGGCTATTGAAGGCATTGATGAATGTTCAGAGAGGTTGGCAAAAGCTAATGAATCCAATGGAGATAAAAATGCACAGAAGTGAGAAGAGGTACCATATCCACGAATGTCCAGAATATAAATAATTAGCAGATAAGCAATTACCACAAGATTCACTGTCATTATGCCACTTGGTATTTGTAGATAGGATGCTACTGTGAAATTTTTTCTTTATTATTTAAAAATATAGTATATATAATAATTTTTCTTTGGACCCTCTCCAAGTTGTAGCCTTACACGTTCACCTACCTTGCCTATAGTCAGGGTCGACACTATTGATATTTGTTGATAGGCTGTCATAGGCCGGCTTCAGCATGGCTGGCATCTTTGGATGAGGCTGTGAACTTGTTGCTTTAGTCATTAGATTGTTTCGAAGTTGTTTGTATGTGTTTAATATTTTTCTTTCCATGCTTTGACTATTTCCTAGTCAATTTTCTAGGTAGTCTATGCTGGCCTGCCTGCCTGCCTGTTCATGAAAATTACGTTTTGTTTGATGGCCATTATTTGGAAAATAATATTTTGAATAGTGATTTTTTTTGTAGAAAGTGTGGTTAAAGAGTGTAAAATTCTTTTGTGTTTCCACGTAAAATATTTTATTGTGTGAATTTGTAATTGAAAATGACTATGGGAATTAAAGAGTTTTGGAATAACCATCGTAAAATGGGGGCATGTGTCATATTTATGGTTGATCCGTTCCAAAGTTGACATGGGGGGTACTCCAGTCCAGTCATGTCTTTAATACAGTGTACGCGTATGAATGAGTCTTGTCAACCCAAAGGCAAAGCTTGAATTGAATCATAGAAGTCAAAAAGTCATGTCCCAATCTAGTTTGTTGTCATGGTCATGGTCATGATCATGGTCATTCGCCCATATGGATCAAGAAGTTGACCCAAAAAAATGCAAGTTGGATTACGTCTCTATTTTGAATCGCATTACATTATTTACGTGGGAAAACAAAAACTAGAATTCATTGTTGACCACCGTGATTAAAATGATTAATTATTAGAATTTCGAGCAGTTTTCGAACGTTGTTATGGGTCTCCCGTTTCACGATGCTTGTAAATTGATATGAAACGTTGTTAAATGAAATAGAAGAATGCGTTCGCTCATTTCTTTTACATGTTCGTCACTCATTGTCACATTGTGGATATTGGGTTGATACATTAAAAAAAATTTCAATTTCAATTTTATGCTTGTGCCATCAAAAATCAAATGGGCTTTACGCTACTTGCCACGTAATTACTTGTTATGTGGATTGTTTCATTAGTTTTGATAAATAAAATTTAATTCATAAATGATTTACAACTTTGTGAGTTCACAGGTTCTAAAATGTATAATGCGTGGCAATGCGTTTTAATTGAGCATTAAGCATTACAACAATATGTGTGTCTATACGAAGATATGTGTAATTATGCGTTTTCCAAATTTTAATATTATATTGAATATTCTAAACTAATAAATAAATAAATAAAATAATGCATTCTTTAAACTTTATACATATTTTTCATTTTTTTTATATTGTTCAAAATTATAAATACTTTAATCACTTGAACTTTATACATATTTCTCAAAATTTTAATAAAAATATAATCCTCAAAATCATAAATACCACAATTATTTGATAATAAATTCGTTCAATTAGATTAGACGTGAACATCAACTTAAAACAATTTTAAATATTGTCTAACTCTTTATCCAGTTTCAATTCAAACTCATCTTAATCTAAATCATCTTCCGTATCATCCGATATAAAAGCATCTTCATCGTACTCCTTTATTTCAACTTGAGAAATTATATTATCCCTTGTAGATGATAGGATATCATTATTAACATATTTTCCATAATCACAACAATCAAGAATCCAAGACTCTTCATTACTAGCACCACTCACTAGTAAAACCATATAGATTATTGTATATAATTCATGAGTTAGGTGATTTGAATTAATTTGGTATTTGTTAGACTCAAATTGTCTTTTTAAGTCATAAAAATGACTGGATTTTGCTAGGCTAATTTTGACACAATTGTTAATATAAATACGTGTGCATTTTGACGTTTAAACGTGCATATATGGCCAACGAAATGGATTGATAGCATTATTGCGTGCATATCCGGACGTTTCGAAAATGCATCAAACATATGCGTACATTTTAGAATACTGATATATAGTGTGAAGTTTATTTATAATTTTTATATAGGAGGTAAAATTGTTGTACTGCACGTAATTAACTTGTTAAGTGTCCATTTATTACTTAATTAATTTTGACTGGAGTAAGTTAATTTTTACATGAATGATATATAAATTTATTAATTCATGCACGATTTTGAACGAAAATAAAATCAATGTACAAAATAAGGAAAACAAAAGTGGTATTCGCTAATGAAAATATAGGCTATTTCTTAACCAAACGCAACGTAATTCCCTTTTTTCCATTTTAAAAAAAATAAGAAAATGTATTTATTAGATTTTTTTATAGACAATATCGAGAAAAATTTTAAAAAATTATGAACGATGGAGCTTGATTGATAAAAAGTAAACCTTTTACCCAGACAGACCAGACTTTTCTCTGGTGAACTGAATACAGGCGGACCTCCGATTCTTACTTGTTTTTTTGCTTCTTCAATGAATTAGAATATAAACATCTTTTTTTCTTGACATATTCTTTGAAATTTCGCACAAATCTGCAGTCTTGAGCGAATGTTTCTTTCCTCAAAGTTTCTTGTGTTGACTTTGCCAGTCACGATTGATCATTTTCAACTCACAGCTTCATTGGGAAAGATTTCCAGTGTTGTGGGTGCCCAGGTCAGCTCCTATTACTTATTTTTGACTTTTTTGGTCTTCGTGTTGTGGTGGTGAAGAAGATGAGAAGAATATATGGAAATTTTGATTTTATTAGCATAATTATATATAATTGTACTTTGATCATCGCCTTCTCTTATGGAATCACTGACCCCTTTGGTTGATGGGAAAAGGTGAGAATTATGCACCGTTATGTTTTAATCCTTTGTTTTCTCTCTCACGCGCGCGCGCGCACACATATATATTGTTATGTAATGTGCTTAATCAATTGCTTGACTTGTTGATCGATTAATTAAAATTCTGGCATACAGGAATGGATCCTTTTTTTTTTTTGGGAGTGGGGTCATAGAAATTTTTGAGTAAATATGAAACTGAGAATCCTGAATTTATTCTGATTGCCTTTTTTCTTGTCATGTGGTTTTTGGGTATCTTCCCAATGTAGGTAATTTGAGGTATAGTAAATGGGATTGAACAGCTTCTTCAGTTGAGTTGTGTGGATTTCCTAGCATGGGATTGGTCATGATACTGGTCCACAAAAGTCATTAGCGGGTAAGAAAATGGTAATGGATGTTGTAACTAATCCGTCTTTTGGTCCGATAATGGAACTCCTTTCTCAGACTATAGAGGTCATCATTGAGGTATCAATTACTTCAAAGAATGTCCTCATTAAGGAGAAGAGTTTTCAAGAACTCTCATCTTACCTAGATCGCATCATTCCTCTCTTACGGGAGTTGAATGTGAAGGACATTAGTGATTCAGAAGGCTTGGAAAACTTTGTGGAGATTCTTTACCGGGAGACGAAGGTTGCTAAACAACTAATTGGGGATTGCAGGGAGAGAAACCGATTTTATCTTTTTGTGAATTCCAGGTCAATCACCAAGCGCATAGAAGACATTACTAGAGAGATTACCTATGCACTGAGTTGCATTCATTTAGCTTCTGTAGATATTTCACTGGGGATCAGAGAAGATATTGATCAGCTAGTTAATAACATGAGAAATGCTGAGTTTAGGGCTGCCATTACGGAAGAAGAGATTTTGGGAAAAATAGAATCAGGAATACAGGAAAGGAATGTTGATCGCTCCTTTTCCAATAATTTGCTTGTCTCTATTGCAGAGGCCGTTGGAGTTCCAACTGATCGAGCAGCATTGAAAAAGGAGCTTGAAGAATTTAAGAGCGAAATAGAAAATTTACGGTTGAGGAAAGACAAGGCTGAAGCCATACAGATGGATCAAATTATTGCTTTGCTAGAAAGGGCAGATGCAGCTTCTTCTCTGGACGATAGAGTAAAGAAGTACTTAATGAAGAGAACATCTTTAGGTAATCAGCCTTTAGAACCTCTCCAGTCCTTTTATTGCCCAATCACTAAAGAAGTAATGGTTGATCCTGTGGAAACTCCTTCAGGACATACATATGAGAGGAGCGCCATAGAGAAGTGGTTGGCAGATCAAGATAGTCACTTGTGTCCCATGACCTTGACTCCACTTGATACTTCAATGCTGAGGTCTAACAAAATGCTAAGGCAATCTATTGAAGAATGGAAGGACAGAAACACCATAATCATTGTCGCTTCCTTGAAATCTAGACTATCATCGGGAGAAGAAGTGGAAGTGCTTCAATGCCTGGAACAGCTGCAAGATCTTTGTGAACAAAGAGAAATGTACCGAGAATGGATTGTATTGGAGAATTACATACCGTGTCTTACTAAGCTCCTTCATGCGAAAAATGGAGATATCAGAAAGCGTGCTCTTGTCATCCTTTGCTTGCTGGCAAAGGATAATGATGATGCCAAGGTACTACTTTTATTCATTACAATTCAGCGAATTTATACTTCTTTGTGGTCTAAAGTCCTACGTAGATACCTTTCAAACAAATTGTATGCTGGGAGATAATATTTGGTCATTCGTGAAACTTTACTGAAATGAATTGAGCAAATAATAAATTTCAGATTCTTTTGAATTCATTGTTCAGCCTTGGTAGCAATTAAACGTGCCCAAATAAGTACGTGTGAAGGCTTTGTTAAGTTGGGTTGAGTGCTGCTAGCAACTGATATTTTATTCAGATGAATTCGTTGAACTTGTGGAAGATTGCCTAATTAATGTTGGGTTTTACTGCTACTTTTGGTTTACTAGTACATTTATTTTATATCATAAAAAAAAAATCTTTTCAGTTCAAGAACAGTAGGTCATCTATGAGTGTTAAGGGAGTTGACATTTTTTTTTATACTTGTCCTAAGATGATACATTTTACAGGAAAGAATTGCTAGAGCTCGCAATGGCATGGAATCTATTGCTAAGTCTCTTGGACGTCGCATTGGGGAAGGAAAATTAGCAGTTGCATTACTCTTGGAACTCTCAAAAAGTGAATCTGTCCGCGACTGCATTGGAAATGTCCAGGGATGCATACTTCTTTTGGTCACCATGTTAAGCAGTGCTGACAATCAAGCTGCCAGATATGCAAAAAACATTTTGGACAATCTTTCATTCTCCGATGACAATGTTATCCTCATGGCAAAGAATAATTATTTTAAATACCTCCTGCAGCGTCTTTCTTCAGGTTCAGTCCTTTGACCATTGAATCTTAACAACTGTTCTCTATGTTTTCTGGGTCTTACTCTCCACAGGAACATCAGGAATTTGTAGATAGCTACATTACATTGAAATGCAACAACCTTGACAGAGTTTACGTGGAAACTTGTTGGAAAGTTTAAGATTTCAAAAACTTAACCAGAATAATAGCTTTGGCATGCTAAGAGATCATTTCCAAGAATAGATATTAAGAATAAGATCATTTGTTCTGGTTCATTTTTAAAAAGCTTGTGTGGCTCTCAACTGTTGTGCTCAAATACGAAGTCGTCCCTTTTATTAATAATTTTTCTAGTTCAAAATTGGTAGTCAGCATTTATTGGGGAATGTTGGTGATCATGATTGCTCAATATTCCAACAAATAACATCTCCCTATCTAGTAACTGCATTGTCAACGCCCATCCAGTTTTAGAGCTTAATATGGAGAATCTGCACTGGAGAATTAGATGCACAACAAGAGATGATTCACATTGGAGTTGGTTTTAATTTCTATATGAGAGTCTGAGAAAGTAATTGTTTCATTGTTTCTTTTACGTTGCTTAATCTTCTACAAATATTACGGATTAAAAATAAAAATAAAATGTAAATAAGGCATACCCTTAAGTAGCTAGAATTAGGTGAGTTTTTTTTGCCTCAATATTAAAGCACAGTTCTTCCTACAGATAGTTCTTGTTAAGATTTAACGCGTAACGTTTCTCGAACCCATCTATGTACCTTATGTTATCTTGTTCCAAAAGTTTCCACTGACCTTGAGAATTTTTTGAGTCATGGAAAATTGACCCCAGATGCAAAAGCCACCTAAATATTGTTTGGATACTACCAGGATCAACTAAATTGTTAATAGATATTTTTAGTTGAAGATTAGTTTATAAAACAAAATGACAGTATATTTAATTGTTATGAATGCTAAAGTTGAATATTAGTTTATGAAAAAGAAAATGACAGGATATATAATTGTTATGAATGCTAAAGTTAACCAATTGTCTTGTCTGAAATTCATGTTTGGGGACTTGAATTTGGATATTTAAGGTGAAAATGTATTCAAGCTCTCACTACTAGTTAGCGCTACACCTGCCTATTTTAGTCTATGGCCATTGGCAATATAAAACCTGAAAAGTTTAAACATTTTTTCCATATAGGGCATGAGGATGTGAAGATCAGAATGGCGAAAACTTTGGGAGAGATGGAATTAACTGATCATAACAAATCATCTTTGGTTGAAGAGGGTGTCTTAGATTTACTTCTTGTCTTGATCTCACATGATAACATTGAAATGAGAATAGTAGCAATTGGAGCCCTGCTGAACCTGTCAAAATTACGAAAGAATAGCCAGGAGATGATAAGAAAAGGTATTATGCGTCCATTGCTTGACATTCTCTTCAGTCACAAATCATCTCAAAGTCTGAGGGAACTTGTAGCTGCTGTTCTTGTGAATCTTTCTCAATCAACGACACTTCAACATTCGGGAGAATCACAGGTTTTGATGTTGGAATCCGACGAGGACATATATAAACTATTTTCGTTAATTAACTTAACAGGACCAGCTGTGCAGGAAAACATTCTCCAGGCATTATCTGCCATGTGCCTATCTCCCTCTGGTACTACAGTCAGGGAAAAACTGAGACAGGTAAAAACTCCCTGTTTTTGCTCTTGCATATTCAACTGCATGCTTTCGAAAATCAATAAATAAAGTGTTGGTGTGCAATTTAGGATTTGTAGAGCATTGGCTCTGTGTGTTTAAAATACCTTCCATTCTCAGATGAATTATGACTCTAGCCACTGTTTTGATTTTGCAGTCTTTACAATGGGTGAATATGGGATTTAGTTCAAGTAAAAATTAGGCTGTTAGACCTAGCTTGGGTGACTGAACATGGTTCTCTATGCTCTATAGGTGGGATAGTACAACCTCTATGATAAGGACTTGGCTTATTTATTATTGTCCATTTTGCTGACTTGATCCATATATGAAGAGATGGTAAAGAGGTAGTTAGGAGCGATTTTTCTCACTGAGAGGGATAGTTGGGGTGAATATGGATTTTCCTGAGATAGTGTGAGAAATCCTTGTAATGCCCATTCTCTTGTGGATTTATTAGTCTTCACCTATGGATGTAGGCTTATTTGAGCTGAACCACGCAAGTTTGGGTGTGCTTTACTTTTCTGTTCTCTGTATATTCTACTCAGTTCCTCTTGTACTATGTCATAATAGTGTGCCACCATAAATATATTAACTAATATATAACAGCAAAAAGAACTTTGAGGGACACCAAGAGCTATGGTTGAAAAGAGATATTAGAATGAAGAACGTTACAGGATTTGTCTTATCCAGAATTGGTGCATTAGACTATCATAAATGCATGTTGGGAATTTCTCCTCCCAAGAGTTTGGTGTAAGACATTCTTTGTGTAACGGAAATTCTAACCTCTAACTTCAACCTGGTATAAATTCACTCACATCCATCTCAGCCATTGATGTTGATCAAACTTTGTTGAGCCATAGAAACATTTGGCATAATATTGCGGTCCTCGTGGAGGAACAAAGAGCTTACACCATCAAGTCTCAAGCCATTCACGTGTATGAGTTTTTCTTATACACCTTCAAAGCATACACGACCCTACCAAATCTCCCCCTTGAAATTGCTTGCGCAGAATATAATTTTGCCTTTAGCATGGATTTCTCTCTTCAAGACAGATCAACAATCTTTGAACCAAACGTCTTTTAAGACGAGTGAAGCTCACAGTGCAATTTACAACCCAAATGGCTTCAGCAACCGCTACTGAGCCAGTTTGGAGAATAACAACCTATGGAAGGGGCTGCAAGTCAAACTTAGTACTCGAACAAAATCTAAGAAGCAAGAGAGTAAGCACTAAGGAGAGCGTGCATCAAATTCTTGGAGTAATCTAGGACTATGTCAATAAAACCGGAGCCTAATGGCTGCTTCAACCGGGAAAACCATGAACCAGACCAAAATCCAGTCTGCTTATAAGATAATAAATGTTCACAAAAGAACTGGTAAAAAATCAATCACTCTGTTGGTTCCACCATAAACCGGCTGAACAGGCTGTGGTTTCCCTTGTTTTAGGGTTCTCTTAATAAGAAAAATAATTCAAACTCCCAAGAATAATGACTCGGAACATAGGCTCACCCCAAGGCTGTCGATTTTCCTACTCAATGGGCTGCTCCTTTTATAAATATTTCCTTTCTCATCCCAATTCTTTAATTTCGATGTGGGACTTCACGAAACCCCAGCCAATTGCAATAACACTTCTCCTGTTTTTTAAGTCTTCACTCATCATATTTCCATATCATGCAGTCGTACAAAAGTACTCTTTTTTTACTGGTTGAAACATTCTAATTTTGATCAAACAAATAATTTGGATAAGTTGGTGTTAATTTTTGAGATGTTCAAGCAAATTTACAAATATAATATTCTGTTAACAATCATGAATCTGCATTTACTTTGAATTGGTGATGTAAAATTTAACCCCATATCGTTAACATTTTTTTAGTACATAAATAAATATTTATTTATTTTGACTTCTAGTTTGACCCTGGTTGTACCTTTTGACCCTTGACCCTTTTCCATTCACTGCTTGAGCCAGTTTTTAAAACAATGGTCTAGGACGAGCAGCCTTTGCCTAATTCAAATCTGTTGAAGAGTGAATGGTGAAGGGCAGTGGCATAATAAGAACTTGAGATCCTACTTCACGGAAAACCTTAGGCCAATTAGGTGTATTTCCTACTTTTACATATTAGCGCTTCGCTGCTTCTTATAATTCTCCACCCATAGAGCATGATCAAATTCATAAAATTTGTCATTTCGTTGAACTGAAGGACGCTTTTAATGGGAAACAGGGCCCAGTCCTTGGCCTAATGGTTAAACGGTTGGGCTGATGACCAAAAGTTCATCTCTGGAATCTACAGTTACAAGTGCCAAAGATTTGATCCATATCGAATCCACCCTTTAAGTATTTTTTGTTTAAGTGGGTTAGAGTATATAAGTTTCCGTTCATTTGTCATTGTACATTGACAGACTTACTCTTAAGATCAATCAACATGAAAGTTTCATTTGAATTGAATTTTAATAATTGATCAGTATTTGACTTAGAGACTATATAACTTGTTTTGTTCTTATTTTGTTAAATGTTGATGAATTACCAGATGGGAGATTGGTAAATTCTCAATCTGCTCAAGTTTCGTGCAAATTAGAGACTTAAAACAGTTTACCGTGTTCAAGTCATGCTAAGAATTTTCTTCTGACACGCTTGTTATATAAGACAAATGTCAACACTAGCCACAGCCATTTTTCTTCTCGTGATTTTTATCTGAAATTGTACTCTTTGAAACTCAGAATTATCAAAAACAAGTTATGGTTGCTCCTGATTTGTTTCTGGTCCCTATTTATGTTACTGCATTCAATGTCTTCATCTGCAAAATCATTTTTGTTTTAGCAATTTATACATCTGTAATGCAAATGACCACTCTTTCCTATTGTCTCCAAGAGTATGCCATCGATTGGATGCAATCATGTTAGTGCTGACTTTTGGCTACTTGATTGTCTTCGCAGTACTCCGCTGTGCCAGTGTTGGTTCGATTATGTGAGCTTGATAATCTGAGTTTACGGGCAAATGCTGTTAAACTGTTACATTGCGTGACTGAAGATAATGATGAAAATGCAACGTTGGAGCACGTGGAACGGTCATCAATTGAAGTATTACTCAATGTCATGAGGACTTCTGATGACGAGGAAGAAATTGCTTATGCAATGGGCATTATTGCTCACCTTCCTGATCCCACACAAATCTCTGGGTGGCTGTTGGAATCAGGAGGTCCTCCTGTAATTTTTAGTTTTCTTCCTGATGCCAAGAATAGCTTTCACCGAAAAAGTCAGTTGATCGAGAATGCTGTTGGAGCCATATGTCATTTAACTGTTCCAGCAAACCTGCAATCACAGAAGAAAGTAGCTGAAGCTGGGATCATTCCAGTGTTGGTGCAGTTGTTAGAGGTGGGGACCAGTCTGACTAGAAGACAAGCTGCAATTTCTCTAGGTCAGCTTTCAGTGAGTTCTCCTATGCTGAGTAGGCGAATCCCAAGGCATCAGGGTTTTTGGTGCTTCTCGGCTATACCAGAGGCATGTTGCCCCGTTCATGGAGGAATTTGTACAGTAGAATCCTCATTTTGTCTACTAGAGGCTGGTGCAGTCGTACCTCTTGTAAGAGTTCTAGGGCAGCCAGAACATGGAGCCTGTGAAGCTGCTTTA
This sequence comes from Fraxinus platypoda, assembly GCA_903798405.1. NCBI lineage: Eukaryota > Viridiplantae > Streptophyta > Magnoliopsida > Lamiales > Oleaceae > Fraxinus > Fraxinus platypoda. Next base: position 8,543 of record CAIGRT010094972.1, on the reverse strand, counting down.
GATGCGCTCCTGACTTTAATTGATAGTGAAAGGCTGCAATGTGGTAGCAAGGTGCTCGTTGAAGCAAACGCTCTACCTGTGATGGTAAAATTAATTAGCAGTCCTCCTCCAAGGTTGCAGGAGAAGGTTTTAAGTTCTTTAGAAAGGATTTTTCGACTGGTAGAAATCAAACAAAAGTATGGACCCTCAGCTCAAACGTCTTTGATTGACTTGACACAAAGGGGAAACAACAGCTTGAGACCTTTAGCTGCCAGGATACTTGCTCAGCTAAATGTGCTGCATGATCAGTCCTCGTACTTTTAAATGGAGAATTATCACTGCATATCTGACTTGTTAATCTGGTTAAAGCGTTGGCGACACCAATCCCATTCTCACTTCTGAAAGAACTGTCAACTAGGAACAATTGATATCCATTCTCAGGCATCAAAATTCCAATTTTTTAGGACTGAGGTTGTCGTCCAACTTATCGGTAAATACGACAGGTTTTTCTATATTTGATCAGTAGCTCATTGTGCATACTTTTCAGTTGATAGAATCCCGATTGTTTTATTACTGGTAGTAAATTATTATATGAAGCTGCTGCTGATAGACCCATAGTGAAGGCGAGTTCCAGAATTTTAGTTTGATAATTCTTTGTAATAGATAAATCGCATCTGTAATTAGATACTCTCGTCTCTTTTTATGTTTGAATTATGCCCCTGTTTGTTCTACATTTTCTTTCGCATCTGTAATTAGATACTCTCGTCTCTTTTTATGTTTGAATTATGCCCCTGTTTGTTCTACATTTTCTGCCAATTAGTAGAAATTTTGTGACCGTTTTTTTCAAGCTGCTGGGCCCCATTATCACACATTTTGGTAAAAAATGTCGGCTAGAAATCTGTGCAACGGTCACAATTCTTATACATATGGGGAAAAAAATGTAGAACAAATATATATGTTAAATTTTCTTGGAAGGTCAATAAAGAATGTTGTGAAGGTTGAAGAGCTTTCGTTTCGTCATAGTTGTGGTATGATGCTATGTTTGGTACATTGGATTAGATCGTACGAGAAATTATGCTTAAAATTAGAAGAAATGGTATTAGGTAGATAGTATTAGGGTAAATTAAGGTGGATAATTTTTTACAAATTTTTCATTCAAAAGAAGGCTATTTGCACTATCTTTCTTATCCGACTTAAACCCCCATCTCTTCACTTCGTAACATGTTATTAAGTTAGCCTAAGAAAGATAGTGCAAATAACATCCACTTTAATACACCCTAATACCATCTACACAGTATATATACTCTAATTTAATACTTAACGGTCTAATTTGGTGCATCAAACACAACCTGAATAGTGAATGCGTAGATCTGATTGTAATGGTCATTCCTAGGCGGGGAGACTACAAAAAACTTTAACATTCAAGTTGGAATCCTGTACATGGATTATGGAGTGATTGGGATAAAACTCAATTATTACAAACTCAGTAATTCAAAATATAAAGATATTTGCCTTATAAATGATGTTCTAAGTAACATGAAGTTCACATGCAAATACATGAACCATGCATAATTGCAACAATTTGATAGTCATAATTAATGAAAGAACTAACATTGCCTATGCTGCACATATTTTTTCATCGACCTCATACATATGAGCATTCATACATCATCCGGATCTGAAATAATTTTAAGGGATTTTCATGGCTGACATATTATGCTTTCTTTACTTTCGTTCTTAATTTTCTTCTCCTTCCCAAAAATTTAAGAACTTCATCGATGAATATGACGGGAGCTGAAACCAAGATGACCAGGAGCCATTCGTTTAAACTCAATGGAACGATACCAAACAAATTCGCAAGGAAAGGAACGTAAAGTATAAGACAATGTAGCCCCAACGAGACTGACACGGCAACAAGAAGCCAAGGGTTTCTCCAAGGTGGCATTCGGATCAAGCTGTTGTCTTCAGAGAGGGCATTGAGAGAATTGAACATTTCAATCGCAACCAAAACAGAAAGTGACAGAGTCATTGCCTTCACTTTACCAGCAGAAAAATAATCACAAGGGTTGGAGAAAGTAATCAAACGGCCATCTCCAACTGTGAATGGAGTTGCAGTAAAATTTGACCATGATGAGCATTCCCCCCAGTTGCGAAGCTTAGATAGTTCAATCAGCGTATGCCCATCGCCCACGAGGTTTACACCGAGGAATGATGGCTGTGTGTACCACAAAATAAAGATGCCAACAGTAGCAATGCCAACATAAGAACCAATCACCTGCCAGCATACCCACATAGCAACCAAATGTTCAGTTAACTTTTCCCCGACATTTAGATTAAGTTCTACGGTACAGATAGTAGAAAGTATCAGCCTGCTACATTTGAACACATGCACAATTGTATGCTATGTAAAAACATACGGCACATATCACATCTCGACGTAGTAAACTATGGTACTGGATCAAAGACAAAAAACAAGGGTGAAAATGAGAGACCAAAAGAGGATAATATCAAAAGAAGGAAACAAAACTAAGCCAAAAGGAGGTAACTGGCAAGAGGATAATCAAGAAGCCATGCTAAAATCTAGGGGATATATGATATGGTGATTGTAACTGACCATATAGCGGAAGAGAACCCAAGAGTTTATGAGAGCATCATTGCTCCTCCGGGGTGGTTTTCTCATAATATCAACATCAGCAGGGTTAAATCCAAGGGCTGTAGCTGGTGGGCCATCTGTAACCAAATTTACCCACAGCAGCTGCACAGGTATCATACATTCTGGTATCCCTAGAGCCGCAGTCAAGAATATGCATATAACCTCCCCAATGTTTGACGATATCATGTATCTGCATATGGAAAAATTCATAAACAATTAGCGACTATTACAAAATTAACACAGAACCAAAGGCATGCCTGTAAAGTGATAGCCTACATATGAAGAATTTTTTTGGTTATTCCTATCTTCTTGGATGTCAGAATATTAAGAAATTACTAGTCCCCCCTTTTTTTGCTTATAATCCTGTGATTAAGTTAGATGGTTTTCTCGTCATGAGCCAGCTTGTCCACAGAAGTACCTTGACTTTGTACAGTGTCCTTGTCTTATGTAATAAAAATTTCTGAAAAAATTGTACCTGATAAATGCTTTCATGTTATTATAGATTGAACGACCTTCTGCAACAGCTGAAACTATGGTTCTGAAATTATCATCGGCCAAGACCATATCTGAAGCTTCTTTGGCAACCTAAAATATTGATTTTGAGGCAGCAGAATCGAAAAACTTAAAACAAGTCCAAAAGGATCAAGTAGAACATAGTTTATAAATTATAAAAGAAACTGGATCCTATGATTTAAATTAGGCTAATTAGACAACAAATGCTCAGGTGCAGAACTAGTAAAGATAATTTATTCACAGTGCCAGAAAAATTCAGCCACATATATAACTTGCAATTTATGATCCATCAAAGTATCTCAATATTGTTCACTGACACCTTGATAAAACCTGATTTAAACCCCATTTTGTGAGAAGCTTCATGCCATGTAAGAGTTGAGAATCAGTTAATTGCAATAGAGGTAAACATGTAGTAGTCAAATTCTAAGGTACAGTTTGTTCCATTACCTCAGTTCCAGTGACACCCATAGCTATTCCAATATCAGCAAGTTTCAGGGCAGGTGCATCATTGACACCGTCACCAGTCATAGCAACAATTTCCCCCATCTCTTTTAACATCCTCACAATATCTTGCTTGTGCCTAGGCTCAGCTCGAGAGAAAACCGTTCCCCCAGGTTCTGACAAAATCTCAATTTGTTGTGAAGAAGAAAGAGCCATGAACTCTTTACCGGTAAAACTTCTTCCTTGGAGATTCTCACCTTCAGAAAACAACCCAATTTCTTGACAGATAGCTTCGGCCGTTGACTTATTATCTCCAGTTATCACCATAACCTTGATCCCTGCTCCCCTGCAATCCTCCATTGCTTCGTGAACTTCCTCACGAGGAGGGTCCTGCCAATATACGTGATCAGGACTACTAATAAATATAATTAATTATGTTTAATAATGAGTACATGTAATGCTGAAGTTCATGAACTTAGCATCCTCACCCTTAGACCAACTACCCCTACAAAAACTAAGTCACTTTCTATCGAGGAATAGCAGGAAGGATCTAGCAACTTCTTGTGGGCAGGATGATTCGCAGTATAGTAATCTGAAAGATCCCCCAGTTCATCTTTATATGCTAAACCCAAGCACCGCAAACCCTTCGAACTCATGTCCAAGTGCCTTAGAAGCAATAGTTGCCTACAAGGCTCATCAAGGGGAACAATTGATCCATCAGCAAGTTGTACGTGGGAGCTACGTTCCAGAAGATTCTCAACAGCACCCTGCATGGGCACAATTAGTCAATGTGAAGAGGAACTACATTAGTTATGAAGCTCAAAATCAACTACTACACGAGGGGTTCTCTGTAGAAGGAACCACAATGAATAAAAATCAACTGAACAATTGTGAATCTCTTCTGAACATTTAAGAATATTGAATTTGGTTCTTAAAAGTTTCCAAGTAACTACATGGACGAAAATAATAAAATCAGAAATCTAAAGCACAACTATTTCCTCACATTTTTTGCCAACTGAACAACTGATAATTTAAAATCAAAACAATCAAAATAAATGTAGCTACCTTGACAAGAAGGCGATTATGTCCATTTGGCTCACGGACAATAACACTCATTGATTTGCGAACACGATCAAATTCAAGGGTTGCAACTTTTTTTGATCGTTTTGTCCACCATTCGCAGCACCCTAGAGAGATAAAAATCCACTAATCTGAAATTGGGATAGCATAACTGCAAAAAAATGCAGAAAGTAAGTTATGACAAATGATTGCTCACCTAACTTGACCGTCTTTCGGTCAATCAAATAGTTCGCCACAAGCTGTGAATCATGGATTCTGTTCCTCACCTTGCTATCTGGAACTCCCATCTTTTCTACCAAGACCTTTAGTGCTGCCTCAGTGGGCAGTCCTGTTGCTTTGAACACACGGCCATCACAAGATATCCCAGCGTCATTACAGATTGCACATATTTCTGCCACCGCTTGCAAGTTGGCATCCATATTATAGCAATTCCAGTCAATTATACCTCCATCCTTAGGATCATAAGTTGTGCCCTGGACATGAAAAATTCGAGAGGCCAAAGTCTTACCTCCAAAGGTGAAGAACTCTGTCACTGACATCTGGTTTGTTGTCAAGGTCCCTGTTTTATCTGAACAAATAACAGTTGTACATCCTAAGGTCTCGACACTTGGAAGCTTTCTCACAATTGCATTCTTTTGTGCCATTTTCCTTGTACCCAGAGCTAAACAAGTCGTTATTACAGCCGGAAGGCCTTCTGGTATTGCAGCAACTGCAAGGGCAACTGCTATCTTGAAATAATATGTGCATCTTTCAAAAGAGAACTGGAAATTTGTAGGCCACCCATTTACAAGCTCCCATGTTAGAAAATATTTGTAGTTGATAATCCATACGGTGAGGCAAACAAGGCCAATTGCAGTTGTAAGCTTATTACCAAATTCATCAAGTTTTTTCTTTAAAGGGGTGTCACTCTCTTCCAATGAGGCCTCATGTATCTGAGTTTGTATCTTGCCTATTTCAGTGCGCATCCCAGTGTTCACAACAATGCAAACACAGCTACCGTTCACAACTGTTGTTCCAGCAAAAACCATATTTTCTTTGGCCTGCAATTCACAATCATCCATAAAAATAACGTTGGTGTCTTTCATCACAGGCATTGTTTCCCCTGTCAGTGAGCTCTGCTCGACTCTTAAGGTTGAAGTTTTTAAAATCGCGACTCTCATATCCGCTGGTACTTTATCTCCAACACGCAATTCTACAATATCACCAGGGACAAGTTCCCTTGCAGGCAGATCTGGCACTAAATATCCATCTCTTAGCACTTTTCCAGAATCACATTGCATCTCCTTCAAAGCTTCAAGTGCCTTCTCAGCATTACTCTCTTGCCAAACACCCACAATGGCATTAAGGATTAAGATTAAAACTATCACAAACGGTTCTACATAGGCTTCAAACCCTGACTCTCCAGTTTCATTCCCATGCAAGTAAGCAAGAACTAATGATATTAATGCTGCTAATAAAAGGATCTTGACAAGCATATCATCAAATTGTTCCAGAACAAGTCTCCAAAGGGGCTTCCCTTTCTCTTTTTGGAGCTCGTTCCAACCAGATATCTCTCTCTGCTTTTCCACCTCGTAGCTGCTCAGACCCTTTTCAAGTTTCACTTTGTACTCCTTCAAGCACCGCTCTACAGGCCATGACCATGCTTTGAATGGTTTCTCATTCATTGTTTCTTCCATTAGGAATTGAGTTCTCACACAAGAAAGGACTTCTATGATATTAGCCTAAATCAATTTCAAATCCTGCAAAAGAGTTAGATATAATGAATAACAAATGTAACCATCAAATTTCTAATTAAATTGATGAAGAAAATAAGAATAACATAATACAACCAAATATTCTACAACTGGAAACAATACTACTATTTGATCCTTGACAAAGACTAATACATTGTCTGTGCCATAGAATAAATGAAAGATTAGACTTTGTGCGACAAACTAATTTGTCTCTATAACGTCATGAAACTCATCACTATTTATTGCACACAAAACTAACTCTGCACATGGATTAAAAATAAAAATAAAAAATAAAGCAAATAAATGTTGCAATTCCCAACAAAATATCATTTAACACTTACCAATAAAATGCAACTCAAACGAAAAAGCTTCAATCTTTAGAAAATATAAGCAAAACCCAGGATTTATAAGCAAGAAATTCGTAGAACAGGAGATGGCTTTGAGACAAAGCTAACTGTGGAAAAAAAAAATACTGGAAAATAAAGAAATTCTGTAGAAGATTCGGCTTGGAAATTCTTTTGTTCGAAAAGCATTTGACTGGAGAATTTGTATCACTTTAATTTATTTAAAGCGTAGTTTCTTGGCCATTGAAATGTTGAATGGGAGAAAAAGTGGATTTTGAAATCTCTTCCTGCTCCTTATATATATTTAAATTTTTTATGCTTTACAGTTATATAAGTCAGTTTTGCTGATATTCAAAATCCCGAGTTGGAGGTTTTTTTTTAAAAAAATTACTTTTCGGTTTATGCCAACGAATGTTAATTAATTTCGATAATGGAAAATTACGTGCTATACTTTTAATTAAAGGCCAACTGTTAATTAGTTGAAAATGATGGTTAATTACAACTTTTTTTTTCTTCATGTTCTTTAATGTAATTCGTACGTTGACTTGCTGTATGAAGACGTGCAGTACAAGTGGAATTGGGAATCTGTATTTTCTGAGAAATACAAATGCATTTGTCGTATGAATTGTCTATAAATGTCTCTCATTGTTTCATTTTTCAAATTTTAGTTGTTTTTTGAAACACAACAAAATCTGCAGTAGGTATACTACATTAACGACACTCCGTCTTGTTGAGATGTCCTTTGAATTCTTAACTATTTTTTCGAATAGTTGCTAACGGTAAATAATAACTACTATTCATCCAAAATATAGATATAAAATATTATCCCGAGTGGACCATACGCATTCATAGCCATTTTTTAAGAGACTTTTTCAGAGACTTTTTTTAAATGCTCCTCCTCATGAGGAAAATTCCACGAAAGTTCCATAAAGGTTTTGTCTTCACGTTAGGTTGGGGGTTGGCATCACAATTAAATTTTGTTTTATAATTATTTAAACTCGTATCAACAACCATGTCCCATTTTCTACAACATTTTTCTCATAAACAATAAGATTGTGGAAGAAAGACAGACATGTATATAATAAAATACAGTAGTTTTTGATTTAATAATAATTTATTTATACTATAATAAACACAAAACTGAAACACGTGTTTTGAGTTTTGAATTAATTTTGGAATGTGTTCTTTTTGGCATTTTGAAAAATTATTTTGAAAACACCAAAAACGCGTTTTCAAAATTTTGATTTGATTATAACTGAAAACACCAAAACGACAAATTTGTCGTTTTGAGTTTTTTTTTTTTGTAAATTTTTAACTTGTTTTTAAAAACGCGTTTTCGAAAATGGGAAAGAGAACGCGTTTTCGAAAAATCGAAAACAGAAAATGACTTAAAAATAGTAAAGAGAATATGCCATTTACCATTTATGTCAATGCCTAGTAATTACACGTTCCCAACAACTAAAATTAAGCCTGTGAGGTTCTTGTTTGGCATTTACCATAATGGAATAATAGAATGAGATCATAATATAATCCCAACAAGCTAATTTAATGTAACATGATTCAACCAACCCTACGTAGCCCAAACAGTGGGCATCCTTTCAACCTGTTTACTGGAAATTACACAAAATCAGAACTTTAAAGATCCAATTTCAAATTTTAGATATAAACTTTATTTATACAAAAATCAGATATTAATTCATCTCTATCTAAATTATAATTACCCAAATCCTAAAAATCCCACATCATTTATCACATCTTCATTCTCTCTCTATCCTCTCCTTCTCTCTCTCTCTCCCCCTC
>CAIGRT010094968.1:0-13160 GCA_903798405.1 Fraxinus platypoda | reverse complement strand
ATTAGTCATTTTACAATATTTTAATAGAGTAAATGGACGATAAGGAAAAAAAAAGATCGATTTGAAGGTCCAAATGATAAAAGTAAAACGATAGTGACGATTTGTTCAATAAAGGTAAACGATAGGAACATTTTTCACCATTTATCCATATTCAACAGAGGAAATTGATAGAATGAGACGAAAATGATTAACTCAGCAAGAACATGTCGAAATGAGGGTGCAAATGCCAAGTTAGAAGCAAAAATAACGATTTGTGCAATGTGTAAACGATGGAAACTTTGCTAATTAGCCATTATTATTCTATCCATCATCGTCACCATAAAATTCAAAATATTAAATTCCTTCAGCCACAATCAATTATTTTATTATCCATCAATGTGATCGTAAAATTTCATCAATCACATTAATTGCTTAGCATGGTTTTGCATCAAATAACAAAATGTACAAAAATGGAAAATAAAAATATTGTACATGGAACAGGAAAATGATAAAATGTGGCATGTTGTGCAAGGATCAATTGAGGGTTGAACTTGCAATATGGCATATGGCTCACAATTCATCAATTTGTAGATTTTATGTACCCCCCCCCCCCCCCCCCCTTTTTTTTTTTCCCCCCCCCCCCCCCCCCAAATATTTTCTTATTGCATGTTCATTGTACCTAAAATTAAGATGAATTATTTTGAGTGTGTTTCTTGAATTATTGTACTACTTGCATTGTATTCCTATTGTTGTTGTTCAATTAGTGGACTAGACATATGTTGTTCAATTATTTTCAAAATTAGAACTTTTACGAAAGTTTCTAATATCTTATGTAATACACGCCAAGCATATTTTGAATCGATGTTCAACCACAATAACTAAATCATTGTCATGTGTTTCTTTTCTACTCGTTAATCTTTTTTTTTTTTGGGTAACTTTCTCAAAATCAAATGCACCTAATGACTACAAAAAAAAATGCCATTTTTTTTTTTTTTTTTTTTTTTGTATTTGCACTTATTCATCCAGTTGTGTTAATTTCTTATGCTACCTCGTGCATCATACTATTCTCAACATTAGAGACTTCTAACGTAATTTTCTATTATCTCTTGTAACACGTGTCGAGCATATGTTGAATCGACGTTCAAAAGTACATACCACAAAAGCTAAATTGTTTCATATATTTCTTTTCTACCCGTTATTATACATTTTATTATTTACATTTCTTCATTTAGTTGTGTGTTAATTTCTCTTTCGTCCTTTTTCTTTTAGTTTTTTGGATTAATGAATATGAAGAATTTGTTATTGATATAGTAGGACCTGCCCTTATCAGTATGTGCCCTACCCTACAACTTTAGTTGGTTTTGGAAGATGAACAAGAAAAAAAAAATTTGTGAAAGGACCACTCATCATGTGGTTTAATAATTTCACGCCAAGGCACGTGAAATTACTGTTAAAAGAGAATATAGATAAAATATAAACATTTTGAAATTAAGAGATTGCTCGACAAAACTTTTTTGGTACAAAAATTATTAAAATTTGATAAAAGTTGATGAAATGTGTAATTGAAAAGTTAATAAAAATTGTGGGTCTCATTGAAAAATTGATAAAATTTTCAAGATATAGCAAAGAATGAGCTCATAACCCTAATGCTCGTTGTATTTGGTTTGCGTACAATATCGTGTTGTCATATACAGAAAGATCAAGACACTCGAAAGAGGGTAAGGAGTATGTAGGTACAAGCATTACTAGTGTAAATTTGTTTTATTTTTATAACTTTTATTTCTTTTTATTTTAGTTATACGTAAATTTATCATTTATAATTATCATTTATATATATTTTGTGTACCATCAAAGTGTGCACAAAATGAAAACAAATTCACTTTCTTAAATATATAGTACAATAATCTAATTTGATTTATCTTTTGACCTTCTTTTTTTTCCCGCTTGTTCTTCGTTCTCTTTCTCATTTTTCAAATTTCATCGACTTAAATTTGTATTTCTCATGTAAAGTCTAGACTTAGAATAGTATAATCTAGGAGATTGAGAGCCTGTTTGGTACAAATTCTCATTTTCTACAGTAAATCAATTCTCATTTTCAACCACACATTCTTCAATAAAATAATATTTTCCATCACATCAATACTTTTTTCTTCTTTGTCAACCACACATTTCCCATCATATCACTATTCAAAAATCAATTCTTCCCCCAAAAATCCCTACCAAACACACTCTGAATAGTCGTTTGCCGGTGTTCTAACAGTCAAAACTTCATTCTTACACTTAAAAACATTTTTTTTTTACAAAATGAATTAGTTCTCTTAACTCTAATTTGGATAATGTTAAACATAGAAGTCAATGATGATTGAACACCAGACATGGAACCCCACAATAAAGGAAAAACCCACGGACCTTTGTGCCACGGAAAAGAATCCGCTCAACTCAAAAGAACAATCCATTGATGATGTTACAAATTTTCCTCACATCTCCTTTAACTTTCTCCCTTTTGGGTTGATGGGTATGCATCAAGAAAAGGTGGACACATAACAACAACAATGTCTTTGGCTCCTTTTCAAAAATTCAAGTTTTTGACAGGAACTAATCATAATATTAAAATTTTATGTACTTAATTTAACAAAATAAATCTCAATATTATTAGTGATATGCACAGTTATGACAATAGACACACCAATTGGGCGGGGAAATTGTTGACCTAACGGTGGAAATTATTTGGTAGCGAATCAATGAACAAAACAAATCATCCACTCGATAATGTTCATTACTTCGATTTTTAAAAGGGCGTCTAAAAGTGGAATCTGGTGTAACTTTAATTATTATTATGTATATACCTCGTATTCTGTTAAAAAAAAATTGATTTGTTTAAATTTTCAATTCGACGATGACCTAATTGATGATCTGTTGATTCAATTCTCTAGTCGAGCAATAATCACGATAGGTCTAACAAGTATAAGGTTATGGGGAAAAAAAAAAACAAAAAACCCTTGAAAAAGTTACTTAAAAATTGGTCGGTATATAAATATTACTATAAAGACCCGCCCTTATGGGTACATACCCTACAACTAGAGTGGATGATATGAGCATGGTACATTTTTCTTGCCCTAAAAACAGTGAAAACCACCCGTCATTACAGGGTTACATAATTAAAAGCTAAAGGCACATGAAATTATTCGAAATAAATTATCTGATCGACCAATTAATATATTCTAAAGGGATTTTATTTTTTTCATGTCCTATGTCGTGAAGAGCGTAATGCATGCGTCAGTCATAATACATTGCAAGCAATACTTAATTACATTTTAACTGTCATTATTATTTTTGTTACCACTAATACTACAATTTCTATACGTTGGAAATAAAATCAATGTAATTTAAATTAATTTTTAGATAGAGATTTTTCTAATTAATGAAACACAACATGTTTAGACTTGATTTAATATATATGTGTCAATTTGGCTCATTGGCTCGGAAGGTCCATGGCTCGTCCCAGAAAAAACTCGAGCCGGCTGGGTAGAACTAAGCCAAGGCTCGAGTAGAGCCCCATTTTGAAGAGTCGGCCCAAGCCAGCTCGTGACGAGCAAATTTTTTAAAAAAATTAAATCATATAGCTGCCAAAGGTAGATACGTGTGGTATTGCTGCTTGCTGCCTTTTATAAAAAAAAAATTACTTTATTTTTAAGATAGGTAAAGAAAAAGGTAAAGGTGCATTCGAATGCTATATATCCGACATCATTCTTGTGGAAACTCAATGTTGAAATATCATAACAAATAATTTCATTACATCGAACATTAGGACAAGAAGGGGTCAGTTTTCATCCTAAATAATTAGTTGAAGAGGACAATTCTTTATGATGGATCACAAATTTTGTGGAATCAAATGGAAAAAATCGAACACGTTTAGTATGCTGTTAAATAAATATACATCTATGTTTTTGTCAAAAATAAAAAAAAAAATCAATCTTGCACGTACTACGAAAACTTTTAAAATGGTAGCGTTTTTCTTTTCAGACACATTTTGAAAACTGAAAATCTTCGGATTTCACATTTCTATATGTGGTGTTTGGTATATGTGTGGCAATTTTATGTTAAAAATTAAGTGCTTAGAAGACATGTAAAGATCACTACAAAACATGTGCTTTATAAGATTATAGATACACCACCGACCTTACCTAATTCCGTCCAATAATATCTCTAAGTGATTTATATATCCATCTAAAGATTACACGATAACCGTTTACCAAACACCTATTCAGTGATATTCAATACTTTATATTGAATGTCTTCTATAACATGGATGTTCGACATACAAGATTGATATTGTATGAAATTTATTATCATTGCATGTTTTTTAAATAATATTATATTTACCAAAACAATATAATAAATAAATTTTCAATTTTTCTTCATTTTTAATACTATTGTCTAATAATATCTAGGGAAAATTGCAGTAGCGGTCCCTAATATTTTCAATTTTTGTAGACTTTACCCTATCATTTATTTTGTGTCAATGAAGGTCCCTAACCTTTTATAAATATACAGCTAGAGTTAAAATGGATGGAAAATATCAATTTGACTGTTAGTTGACCAAGAAAGTCAAAATTTAATAAATTTTGATCAAATTAAAAGAGACAAAATTATAAGTTTAAAAGTATCACATTAAATAAATAAAAAATCAAAGGAAAATGGTTTCTTCTTCACCCCCAACCTATCCCTCACAGTTGAAAATCAACCGCCAACACAAGGCGGCACCACCGCCAATTATATTCTTCCCCAACACCCATTCACGCCCCACCCCCAAACCTCACCCAAAACCAAAAGTCACCACCAAATCCACAGCCACCACCACTTCCGTTACCATATTCTCCACTGCCAAAAGAACCTAAACAAAAAATAAAAATCAGCGAATTTGTAAAAATCAGTCCCTCTATCGCCGGCACCACCGCTCAAATTGTCGGATCTACACATCATCGGAAAGCCCTCATTCCCCTCTACACATCCCACCCAACTACCAACCCTAACTCTGCCTAATGTCGCCGAATAACCACCCAAAATACCCAAATCGTGAACTTAAAAACTGCTGACAACTCATCCTCCGATCACACCATTTTGTCCCTTTAATTTGGTCAAAATTGATCAAATTTTGACTTTCTTGGTCAACTAACGATTAAAGTGTCCATCAATTTGGACTACAACTGCATATTTATGAAATGTTAGGGAACTTCGTTGGCACAAAATGAAGGTTAGGATAAAATTTGCAAAAATTGCAAAGGTTAGGGGCCGTCGCTGCAATTTGCCCTAATATCTAACCTTCCGTAATAGATGTATCATAAGCTTTGAAATCAAAAAAAAATGCCACATTTCTCCTATCACGTTACACAAGATAATCTAAACGTAAGTCGATCATAGATCCACATCAATTTTAGATGGAATTTTTTCTAAATTTGACTTTCATGCATCTCGATTCAATTTATTTTAACACCAATATATGTTCAAGGATATTGACGTTTCAATAGAGCATGTTCGAAAAGCAGTATGCATGCTGTCAACTTCTATTAGAATCGCACGATTAAGTAAAGAAAATTGCAAAATAAAAAGGAAAAGTAATATTTTAAATCAGCTTTATTTTTGGATTCAGCTTTTGTTTTTTTGGCTAATTGATTTTATGCAATAAATAGTGAAAAAGCTAAAAGCACACTCTTTCGATGGCTTCTTTTTTTTCGAATTCTGGAAGAAGCAGCTGACAGCTTTAACTTTCACAGTATACCCATGATCGATTAATTCTTGCTTCGTTTGATGCTCACGGAGTAAAAACTAAAAATAAGCAAAAATTAGGAACATCTTTCCCACACTTGTATCATGAGTATGCCGTGCAGCTTTCACAAAGAAACTGTGGACCCGTTTGACAGGGTTTTTTTATAGATTGCTCCGTAACGCGTTTTGAACTGTTTAAAATTAAAATATCTTAATTTCCAATTCCATCGGAGTACAATAGAGTAATGTATGGTAGAAATTATGTTCTTTCAATCGAAGAGTTAAAATGAGCTTTTGAGATTCAAAAGCAACTTTTGGATTCATTTGATTAATTTTATGAAAGTATTTCTTTTAATTACCAGAGTTTTTAGAGGAAGTTGATCCATTATGACTTCTTTTAAAAACATTTTTGGAATATAACATGCTCTTAAAAATTAGTTTTAAAACAAAAATAAGTAATACGATGTAAAAATTCTTAGTTTATTGTCAATCTACTAATGTTCAAAATTGTTAAATAGGAAGAAATTACTGTTTGGCCCCCATTATTGTTGATTTTTGGGGGGTTGAAAATTTTTAGAATAGTGATTGATGGGAGATGTGTAGTTGAAAAGTTTTAGATTTGTGTGTATTATTATTTTATTTGATGAATGTATGGTTGAGATGAAGAGAGAGAAAAAATTAATGTAATGTAATGAAAAATAATGGGGGCCAAACAGGGGATAAAGATAGTGACAAGATTGAAGTTGATTGGGGACATTACTTCCCCGTTTTCTTGATCCCTAAATTCAATTTAAAATTGAGTAACTAATCATTTGTTTACCATTAAATACGACATACAATTTTCTTTAATAATTGGAGTGTAAGGTAGGAAGGCACGCCGAATTACATTCAACTTTCCATACAAGCACATATATACACCTCTCTTTGACATTCAAGGAACTTCTCCGTCCCCTTTTTTGTTGGTATTATAACTACAGCACACGAGGAGAAAAGTCGGACGAAGAAATTACCGACACCAATCTAAGACGTGATATTCGTACTATTATTGTTTACTTCAACATATCAAAAATAGATCATCGTCAACAACCACGGAGAGAATGTATAGATACACGAGAAATAAAAATAGTTGTTAATTGTCAAATATAACCTTGAACCCCTAATAAAATAAAAGATTTCCCCCCCTTTGGTCACGGGCATTTGTCCCTTGGGGCTGATTGTACAATTCTTAATTCTAATAGTGCAAATATTGTTGTAATGAAGTGATTGAGTGGCTCACATGAAGTTTTGAGAAAACCGTCGCAGTATAAAACAAAACCCTTAGAGGCTAAAACGCGCAAGAATCCAGTTGATGACCGAAGTATGACCAACCACTGCCTTACAAGTGTATTACGAGTCTTTGTTGTTTTTGTAATGCAATCAATTTTTATTAAAATTTTGTAAATAAATAATTTTGTTCAAGAAAGGTTTTCGCTTAGTACATGCGAGTTTATCATTGTACAAGTCCGTTGTGCCTTTAACAAAGGATGGTTCATTATTCTTTGATGCTTAAATCAGTTTGAAAAATTAAGATCTAATAGTCGAATTGACAAAGATTTTGGTCAGTCAATTCCTAATTTTTTTTCTTTCTTAAGAGCGATGTGGTCGATTATATGTAAGTTCAAAGATATAATTGAAGGAAGATCTCATTTCGTGTCTCGATGCCTATATGAAATGTATTGTCTATTCAACATCACCAATGTTGTTACGGACAAACATAGTTTTGATCCTAACTAATTTTAAGACTCTTTGATCAATACCAATTTAACTTTTCTCATTTCATGTGAATTCTTAAAGCGTAATGTTATTCATAATCAGCAATTGCAGTAGTAATTTTATGTGGTAGTTTGTTATTTGAGGTATTAATTTCCTATAATTCAGTTGTCTCAAATAACAAGTTGTAATATATGATGACTATTATAATTGCTGACTATGAATAACATTACTCATTTTTAAAAGTACTACGACGTTAATGCTCGATATAACTTGTGACAAGTATAACAAGTGCAACTTTTAATTATCCTAATTGTTAACATGTGTTATTCAGGTCAATTTGCGTATTATCGCTCTTTCAAACTTTAACTTTATATAAAAACTTTACTTTTAATCGACCAATGAAGCTATTTGTACAACTTTTATTGACAAGTTTTGTGTTGTCAAAATTAACAATTTTTAAAACAGATGAATGTGATGCTATCAATGATGAAATTGTCGATCAAATTTGTATACGTAGCATGATTCAAATTTACATTACCAAATCAAACATGAAATGAGTTTCGTGAAAACAATTTTCTCATAGTTATCCCCTAATAACACACAAAAGGCGAAAACCCCTATTTACAAGGACTCCCCCCTATTTACAAGGAATCCCCCATCCCCACGCCCGCGCCACCATTGCTTCTATCTTTACCCACTCGCTGAAACTCACACTATAAAAATGTTGCGTCCAACCAAACAAATCCACCCACATTCTCACTCTTCTCTACTTTCTCTCACTAACAAAATGCACTTCATTCTCCTCCCTCTGTTCCTTATTTTCGCTGTAAGAATTTGTTCTTGATATTGAATCTTTTGTTAGCTGTATATTGTGATTATGTTTGGTTTAATTTAAATGAGTGAATGTATTGTGACTGCAGGTGAGAGTGGCGGCCGGCGGCGAGAGTTCCAGTGCCGGAGAAAACCCATTTACGCCGAAGGGTTATGTGATACGTTACTGGAAGAAACAAATCTCTAATGACTTGCCAAAGCCATTGTTTTTACTCAATAAAGCTTCACCATTGGACTCTGTGCAATTTGCGGCTTTTTCTAAACTAGCTGATCAGAACTCACTTTCAACTCATCTCCCCGACTTCTGCGCCAAGGCTAATCTCCTCTGCTTTCCCGATTTAACGCCAAGCCTTGAGAAGCACGACGGGAATGTGAACTTTGCTGCTTACAACGACAGGAATTTCACAAACTATGGCACGGGTCGACTCGGCGGGGTTGACTCATTTAAGAGCTACTCCGACGGGGAAAATATTCCTGTGAATACTTTCCGGCGGTATAGCCGTGACTCCGCCGGACATAACGACAAATTCAATAGTTACGCAAACAATGGTAATGTGCCGGACGAAAGCTTCAACACGTACGGTACCACCGCGACTGGCGGCGTCGGCGACTTCAGCAACTACAACCACGATGTCAATGTTCCTAATCTCCGTTTCACTTCTTATACCGACAGCGGCAATGGCAGGGAACAAACTTTCACTTCTTATTCCGAAGACGGAAATTCTGGCGATCAAAAATTCACCAACTATGGCAAAAACGCCAATGGAGCCGCCAATGCCTTCACCAGCTACGGCAAAGAGTCGAACGTGATTGGCTCAACCTTCACCAATTACGGTCAAAGCGGCAATGGCGCAAATGACAGTTTCACTTCATACGGAACTAATACAAATGTCCCGGAGAACACATTCAAGAATTACGGCACTGACGGCAATGTTCCAGTGGAGATTTTCAAGAGTTACAGAGACCAATCCAGTGTCGGAGATGACAATTTTCAAACCTATGGCAAGGGTTCCAATGATGCAACTGTGGATTTTGAGAATTATGGGCAATCATTCAATGAAGGCACCGATAAATTCAATAGTTATGGCAAAGATACTTTTGGTGAGACAGTTGGGTTCAAAATTTATGGAGTCAATAATACCTTCAAGGAGTATACGAAAAATGGTGTCACGTTTGCTCGTTATAACGAAAGTACCACGGCGGCGGGGCCGACATCGGCCACTTTGGCGGCTGAGAGTGGCAAAAAGGTAAATAAGTGGGTTGAGCCTGGCAAATTCTTCAGAGAAGAGATGTTGAAAGATGGGAATGTGATGCCTATACCCGACATACGGGATAAAATGCCTAAAAGGTCGTTTTTGCCCCGGGTAATCTTGTCGAAATTACCCTTTTCGACCTCCAAGCTTGGAGAATTGAAGAAAATTTTCCACGCAGGTGATGACGATTCTAGCATGGCTAAAATGTTGGCTGATTCACTGAGCGAGTGTGAACGAGCCCCCAGCCACGGTGAGACGAAGCGGTGTGTGGCCTCAATTGAGGACATGATCGACTTTGCGACCTCCGTGCTAGGGCGGAACGTAGTAGTCCGGACGACCGAAAACACTCGAGGGTATAATAGTAACATCATGATCGGGAAAGTCAAAGGGATCAATGGTGGAAAAGTCACACAATCAGTGTCTTGCCATCAAAGTCTATTCCCATACTTGCTCTATTACTGCCATTCAGTTCCCAAAGTCCGGGTCTACGAAGCAGATATTTTGGATCCGAATTCTAAGTCCAAGATTAATCATGGTGTTGCCATCTGTCATTTGGATACCTCTTCTTGGAGCCCCGATCATGGAGCCTTCATTGCATTGGGTTCGGTTCCGGGTAAGATTGAAGTTTGCCACTGGATCTTTGAGAATGATATGACTTGGACAATTGGTGATTGAATTCGGAGCCCCGTTTTGTAATTCGGATTTGAACCAGTTGTGTTACATAAAGATGAACCACTGGTTTAAATATTACCCCTCCTGAGTTCAAATTTGAATAGTAATTTGTTAATGTTGTATGTTTATGTCAAGTTTACTAAGAATTCAATTACAAATAGATGTGCCCATCACCTCTTGCCCTTGAGCCAACATTTTGCTTCTTTGCATTCATCCGTCTTTCGAGTAAATGTAGGGGCGTTGCTCTGTTCGGTTCACCTAGCAAGTCAGTTCGTGTTCGTGAATGATGTTAGCCGAGCATGAGCTGGCTTGCTTCACAAAACCTCATAGGAGCCACTAGCGACTCGTCTTTCCTTTTTAAACTAAAAATTATATTTTCTAACAAGATTTGTGTTGCTCATTTGTGGGGTGATTCGAAATCGGCGAGAATAAGTTTATATAACCACATGAAGTATATTCGATTATCTTTCACATGAAGTCCTAAAAGTTATTGAAGTTAATAAATGAGTAAATTATTGAATTATAGACTAAATGCTTGATTGGGTTACGGACGAACATTTTACAACTGAAATTCGAAAAATGAGAAAATTTTAGAATGGAAAGGGTTGATGCTAGTGAAGGGTAATTGAATGAGGAAGAAATGAATGGAGAAAAAAGGTCAAAGGGAAAAAACAGTTGAGAAATGAAAAGAGGGCATATAAAGGAGTTGAGTGAGGTGGAAGTGTTTTCCAATTTCTTCCTCCCTTATGTGCACTGGCGGACCCACAGTGGGTCATGATAGGTCACGTGACCCACCAACTTTCAACTTATTTATATATCATTAATCACCAGATGCATGTAAGGCAAATGCCTGTTGTAAGAGTGCCTAGAAATTTATGAGTCATTTCATGAAAGTGAAATATGTTATAGCTCAAACCTCTAGAGAACCATTCTATATATTCTGGGAAAAAAAATAAAAAAATCAGCAGCTCTTTTGTGTTCAATTCATCATCACATTCTTTTCGCTTGACGGAATTTAGTAAAACCATGGAAAACAAGAAGTAAGATGTATTCAGGCACAATGATTCAAATAACAAAAACAGTCTAATGAAAGAGAACAAAATTAAGAAAAGGAGATACTTCATAAGCATTTTGAAGTTTCTTGAAAGCTTCTCCAGCCTTTTCATTTTCCATATTTTTATCTGCATGGACAAGCATTGCCTAATAACCACGAACAAATGTACCCACTAACTCAAAATGTCTGCATCCGTCGCTACTTATGTGTACATTGGTTTTTGTTCCCTACAATATAAGAAGTGGTAATGTTGCATCTATGAATATCATCTATTCGGAAATTAATTTATTATGAGCTTGAAAGATTGGAATAGTTCTTGTCAACATTGGTACAAATCATTAAGGTTGTAAACCATAGTAATAATCAAATAAAAGAAAATAGTAAATAGAATTAAGAACATAAAATATTGCTGATGCATACTCAAACTATATTAAATAGAATTAAGAACATAAAATATTTATGGGAAGTTTGTCTTATGTCTCGTCCAATCATATTCTCGTACATATTATGTATATTCTAAATCTTAATTATCTATAGATTGTCTCTTTAAAACCAACAACACTAATTTAACCAACTAAAGAAAAAATATTAATAAAAACAAACTACTATATTATTAAACTTATTTACATAGGGTACCTAATGTTTACTTGATAAATTATGTCTATTTATCTTATTTTATAGAATATGCTTAACATGGCTTTTAAATGCATTTAAAAATTGCATATAACTATTTCCTTGATTAACAAAAACATACAAAAAGGGCTCCAATCTATATTATTTCTACTTTTTGTAAAGTTTCTTTCATCTCGACCAAGCTCAGTCAAATAGTCGAGTTCATGAATGACATGTACTCGATCATAATGGAGAGTTCAACTTTAAAGTAGTTGTTCTAGGACTAGCTTTTTGTTTTTGTAAAATGCGTCTATCTTTTAGGTCAATTGGTAGGCGATACGTTAAATAAACAAAGGGTATTTTTGAAATTACGATATTTAAACTAAAATAGAAGATTTTCTCGAAAAATAAAATTGAAAAGACCATTTTAGTTCCCTCCATCCATAATAAAGTAAATGTTGCAATTGATAAACAACTGGAAGGCACTTAATCACTCCTTAATGTTTTTTTTTTAACTAGAATAATGTATTTCCTCTTATTCGATTTTGGTATATTTTAGTGTTTTTATGCATCCTAAACAATAATTCTCATTTCCATTTATAATCAAATAATTATCCACCAACATGTTTATTGCAAAAGCTTGCTCCACGATCTTTGAATCGATGATTTTCAGACTCAATTTCATGTTATCTTTCTCAACCAACAATCAATCTAAACCGACTCAAACACAACCAATATATCCACTTAAGTTGCTTCTTATTCTCTCATCCACAAAGGACAAGAATATGGTGATTTGCAGACACATAGGAGAAGAAAAAATGGTAGAACAACGTTAAGACTCAAAGCACGAAAGGGAGAATTATAGAAGCATCCACAATTCTTACTCGCAAGGCACATGTTTTCCAAGCAAAGAATGAAACAAATACATAGGTGGTTAGCAGGGGCGGAGGGAGGGGGGTCCTGGGGGGACCCGGACCCCCCCTCCCCCCCCAATTTTTTGACAATTTTTTTTTATTTACCATTTTGTCCTCACCGTTAATAAAATTAAACCCTACCAATCCAATTTTACCCGATTCTTTCTCTTCCGTCTTCAGAACTGGGCTACAGCGAGGTGATTCTTCTCCAGTCGGCGGCTACAACGATATTCTTCTCTTCCCGATTTTACCGCACCACACCACCACCGGACTTGTTCAGCAATTCAGGTGACCCATTCTTTTCTCTAGTCTTTTAATTTGTGAGTA
>CAIGRT010094963.1:0-10629 GCA_903798405.1 Fraxinus platypoda | reverse complement strand
AAATTCTCCCCCCCTTTTTTTTAATTTTTGTTTTATTTTTTTTTTTTTCAATTTTTTTTACGGGCCGCGGGTTAACCGCGGTCCGTGGGGGTGCAACCCGCGAAGCCCGCTGGTTACACCTCCTTGGCCCGTGAACAGCCCGCACGAGTCACGGGTCGGCCCGCGGTCCCGGTTTTCATGGGCCGATTTTCACGGGTCATGGCCGACCCGTCCGTCTTGACACCTCTAGTCTAGCATAGCGACGTCGGTCTAACATAGCGACAATCGGCTTAGCAAAGCAATAGTCGCTCTACCATAGTGGTAGTCAATTAATTGTCTTCGTTTGCTTGGCCATTACATCCACTATACATGCCACCTAGCATCATATGTGATCTTAACACGCGAATTCTAATATCAACCTTTAACAATCATGTTGATCTCGTTCTTTAACGCTTGTTTGTCAAAGATTTTTATTAAAATCACATTTTTCTCAAATCATTTTTAACCATATATTTTATTGGATTCACAACTTTTTTTCTACTTTTAATAACACATTTTCCCAAAAAAAATCATTTTCCCTTCAAAAAAAAACATCATGTGCAAAACAAGGTTTAGTTTATGCTATGTTCCTCGAGATCTTAAATTTTCTTTTTATTGTTTGTTCGTAGTATCATCTCGTAGAAGGACAACCTGTTGGTAAACTAAGGAAAATTGAGCTATTAATAATATTTTGAGTTTCTAGTTTATATGATTATGAATAGAGAGCATGTTTGGTTGGACTATTGGACTGGTAGACAAAAAACTGGGGGCAGCTGGGCTTTGAATCATAAATGTATATATAACAGGCTTTTTTTTCTCTAAAATTCTATTTATTTAATTCTTGTCCAATAAAATTTTCTTTTTGCAATTTCTATTATTTTATACGTTGTTCATTTATAATTCCGTTGACTAAGTATTTCAAGAATTTTTGCTGCAATTTCGTAGCATTTAATTTGTAAATTTTATTCAAATATTTATTTATTTCTTTAAATTTTTTTGTTGGACTCTGATATGCAAAAAATTATGGAACGATATTTTAAAAGAATATTTCTATTTCAAAATAATGATGCTGTAAACAAATCATGTTGTGTGAAGTTGCTGTTAAACAACTTATTAAATATCCTTGACTAAAACTTCATTTTTATCCACCACTCACTTATATTTATTTATAAATTAAACCATTTCTATATTTATTTATTTATTTATTTTTTCAGATGGAGGCTTAGCCATAAGATGGGTGCTCGTTTTTAAGCATAAGCTCAACCAAACATGCTCTTAGTAGATGATGACTCAGAGTTGGGCTCCAAGGGCGTAGTCATAGTGTTCAACCACGTAAATCTTGCATATTTTATCATGATTGAAAAATAATCAGGACAAGAACTATTAAGAAATAAGATTCCACATCGAATAAAGATAAAAATACAGACTAATTTATAAGGATTTGAACTACTCCTCTTAACAATGTTGACCTTTCAAGATGGAATCTCAAATCTTAACAAGAACAACTTATAACATAATTACAAATCAGATATAAATATTATCATTGACAGGATGAAAAGTACTTAACATTTCACACACAAAGGTTCATCTTGATTCTATTTATTCATATTATAACATACCTCACCAAGATATCTCTCGATGACAAATTCATATTTATTTTTAGTACACAACA
Source organism: Fraxinus platypoda (assembly GCA_903798405.1). Taxonomy (NCBI): domain Eukaryota; kingdom Viridiplantae; phylum Streptophyta; class Magnoliopsida; order Lamiales; family Oleaceae; genus Fraxinus; species Fraxinus platypoda. Next base: position 8,939 of record CAIGRT010094963.1, on the reverse strand, counting down.
CGACAATCATTTCATTGATGGAATAAGGCATTTAAGATTTCCCAAGATGATGAGTTTCGACATCAACTGTGATATCTATGTAATAAGCCAACCACGAAATTGGATGCGGAACATCTTCACTTATCATCTCGTACTCCAAAGTCCATGTAACATGGTCAATCCCATCTTTCGTTTCAACATGAACAGTTATAGTGAACGATTTGTAGAATTGCATAACGTCTCCTTCGAGGACCTTAACAACCAATGCCTTCTTCTCTTCATCAATGGTGTCGAGTACCATTTTTGCACTCTGCTCTTTTCCGTCTATTTAAATATTCAAAAAAAAAAAAATTCTGAGATTGTGTGGTTAACAAGTAGAAATTTTTTATGGAAAACATGAAAAATGAGTTTTTTTTTTCGAAGAATAAATAGTTGAAAATGTGGTTTTCAAAAAACAACTTCACATATACTAATTAGGTGATGATATGAAAGAACTTTTCGATGTTAATTATTCCATTTATTAGGACAAAAAACTTGATGACTTGACATAATGTGGACGGTTTTCTCTCATTTGGCTTTATACATGACTTATTGATAACTCATTTAAAAAAAAAAAAAGAGAGATCGATTTTAACTGATTTTTTTCAACTAAAAGTCGGTAAAAATAGAGTCAAATCACACTTTTTGAAAACCTCATGCATGAAAATACGTGATAAATGTAAGTACAAACCAAATTCCTAGCTAAATTCAAAGGGGAAACTATATTCTTAATAGTTATGGGACACTGAAGATGCCAAAGTTGAGGGTTATTCGGAAACCAAAATATTCATACTGTCACTTGCTCGATTGATCACTGAAGAATATTTGTTATGTAAAAATTATAGAGTATTAGACACAACTGAAGATGAGAGGCACTGAGGCACACTTATCTTCAATTTTATCTAGTCGAACGTACTAAACACGTGCAATAATTGCAATTTTATACAAGTAAATATCGAATTACCTTGGGAGTATTTGAAAAACACGACGCAGCCTGCATTTCCGAATTCTCCTTCAACCAAGTCACAAGCATGTACCTTTCCAATGCAGGCATCGGCTAACTGGTGTGGCTTATGCCTGAAGAATTCATGAAACACGTCTCCACCAGCCTTGAACTCTAACTGAGCAATCAACTTACCAGTTAATCCCATTTCTTATTCTTGATTGTTAAATGCAAAGAAATCAAATATTTAAATAGAATTTGGATATGAAACAATTATTTAGATAGTGTGATGCAGATTCTCAATGAGCACTCTCATGATTTTATAGACTCATTTTCAATGATTTGATTTGATTTGACCTCTTTCCTGTTTGGGAAGATGATAGCTGTGCTCTATGTACAAAAAAAGAGCATACAGAACACTCACAGGGGTGGTTTTTTTTTTTTTTCTCAATATTTTACTCACATGGGGATCACATGGGGCCACCCCCATGTGCCCATGTGAGTGTTCTCCCAATTTTCTGTGAAGAATAATTCTGTACACACAGAATCATTCACTGATAAATGTATTGCAGGAAAGGAGTGAACACCATTGTTTTCCTGTATGGTACCCACCAAAATTAATGACAACTGATCAAGTGCATTGCAGCTAAGGATAGAACAGTCTTTCGTCTTTTTGCATATATTCGATTCCACTTACGATGACTAATTCGGAGTTTTGATGTTATCCGTTGTTACAGACTTAAATTTGGACCAATTCATTAAAAAACTTCTACCTAGTTTCGCATGTAAGTGCTATATCCTAGGTCTAATCGATTTGGATGTAAAAACTTATTAATATATTTAATGCATCATATTTATGATCAGTGGCCGACGCAGAAATTTTAAGTCAAGGGGCACAATCAAACCTTGTACAGATCGAATACTTTGTTCTTGAATTTTGAATGATTCATACTTGACCCGAGAAAACGCAGATTTACGTTTTAAAACATTCTTTTGTTAATATTTTGTTCATCATTTTTATCCATTTGATTTCAAACGGTCATTTTATTAATATTTAGCTCATTACAAGAAAATACATATTTATGCATAAAGAATTTATAGTGTATCTGATACAAACAATAAATTAAAATAATTACTTCAAGTAATCAAAAGGAAAAATATATAACAAATACTCAATACTAATAATCAATTAAATAAACACAATTCGTTAAATATAAGTTAAAGTGAACATAATCATTTCAGACACATTCTATATATACAATTTGATAGGAGAAAATGAAAATTTAGGTTCTCATTAGCTGAAAATTTGATTAGGAAGTGTATTTGTAGTAGATGTGATAATTTGTAGAGAAATTACAGACAAATTTTAAAAAATTAGAAGGGTTAAAATTTTGATAAAAACACGAGGGAGAGTCGCGAGAGAGTAAGAGAAAAAAGAAAAGTTCAAATTTATTGTGATTTTGCCCATACTTGTTGGGGGATTAAAATAAGATTTTAGTACATTTTGATAAAAGTCGAAAAGTTGTGAATCCCATGAAATATAAAAATTCAAATTTATTGTTGCCCCTGTTTGGTGGAGATTAAAATCAAATTTTTAATAAATCTTGATCAAAGTTAAACAGTTATGGACTTCACGAAAATGTTATTAAAGTTAATTGTTAACTTTGATTTAAATTAAAATTTAGATTTTAATCCATACCAAACAGAACTTTATAAAACAAAAAAAATCTAAAAAGTTGGGGGGTCACGTGACCCTCAAGGACCTGTGTCCGCCCTTGTTTATGACAAATGTATTAATTAACTGAATTATTATATCGATAAATTAAATTAATTGAGTCCGTAAATTCAAATTTTGGTAACTTTTTAATCACAATGAATTATGATTGTAAGTTACAAATTACATATAACTAAATCTTAAACTATCCGTGGTTCTAAATAATAATAAGATACATATATCGTTATTACGAATATTCAAGCACGTGTGACATTTCTCACTTATGAAGTGAGTAACTGATCTTACAAACTAAATGTAATGATATTTAAATGGACGTGTTGATGTTTTGTTAAGAGAGCATAATATTAGAGATCTGATGCAAAGATTCTACATGGATAGTTATTTGAGTGTCAATAGTTAATCTCTAATGTTTAATAGTGGAATTGGTAATTCAACTTGAGGTTTTCATAGTACCTTATATGAGGACAGTCATACTTTGAAGATGTTGGGTGTTGATCTGGCAAAAGTCGCTAATACGACATCGTTAGAGTATGTTGAGAATCATGTGAAAGCTGTGAATGATTTTCGTCATTCTCAAATAATAAGAGTTTATGATCTACGTTTTATTCGTTTAAATTGATAACAAAATTCTTGGCCAAGGTGAGGTCATAAATAGAAAAGAATTTCGACGATTATTGACTTAAGAGTGGTAAGAAAGATATGATCGATATCTCGTTTTCGATAAGATCATATTAACGAAGATATTATAATTTCACGTTAAACAAACAAATTTAGTTTTGTCACACCATGTGACACTTTTCGTCACAATTATTGTCATGATATATTGCTAGATGTTAAGATGGGACGACAAATGTGAATTAATTAATTTATGTAAATTAATGATTGATTAAAATGAGAGTTTTAATTTATCTTATTTTGATATAATAATTCACGTCGTCCGAAATCATGATTCAGAACTTAATGGGTAACACACAAAAGGAAGAATTAGAAGAATGATATTATGAATTATTTAATTGACAAGTGTTGGACATTTTTAGAATTAGTTAATTGGATTATTTATCAATGGGCTTAAAATAACTAATTAGATTAAGCGGAAATTACATGCAATTAGAATTTTAGAGATCACAATTCAAAAATCAGATTTAAAATTTATTTATACAAAAATTAGATCTTAAATCAAACTTTTAATATTAATAATAATATTATAAAATTAATTTATTTACCATGTACAATTTCAATCACAAACCCTAATTATATCTCTCCATTCTCTCTCTCTCTCTCTAAACCTCGCGTCTTTAAACCTAGCATTTCTATTCTCTCTTCTCTCACCATCTTTCTCTCTCTCTCTAAATCTCGCCTTTCTATTCTCTCTTCTCTCTCCATCTTTCTATCATATTCTCTCACCATCAGATCTGAGCTGTCGCGGCAGCAAGTGCAACCATGGCTGCCGCCCAAGTGACGGCTGCCGTCGTGAAGCTTACTGCCGATCAGGGTAAAGGCAGACAGAGAAATACGAGTTGTGTTGATATTCAAACTGTGTTTTCTTGACGTATTCCGACTGTACCTTCTAGTATGTGGCAGCATTTTTCCAACGGCAATTCCATGTGTGAGGAAGAAAATCAAGAGAGAAGAAAAAAGGCTGCAAGACTTGTGGTGTGCGGTGTGCAAACGAGCGCTACTGCAACCAGACATGTTGGCTTTTGAAGGGGTCGCCAGCAACTGGACTAGCGGTATGTGAGGGAGAGAGGGGTATGGTGGATTGGATGAATCTATTAGCGTTAAGGATCGAAGAGGTGATGATATGGCTTTTTTCTCTTGCAATGTTTTTAACCTGGTTTTAGATCGTTGATATTGCATTTTTCTTTTTGTTTAGTTTGGGTGGTTTTTATTGCACCAAATAATGCTAATTTTGGGAGAAATTGTGAAAGTATTGGATTTTCAAAGGACTGAAGCGGCGATGAGCGCAGTGGCTATTCCATGCGATTTGCGGTGGTTGTGATATTGGCTACGGTCGGTGGCGAGGTAGTGGTGATGTTGGCTGTCTGATGAGTTGGTGGTCGTGGTGCGGCGTCGTAGTTGCTGCGAAGTCACGACGATGATAGTGATGTTGGCGGTTTGATGAAGTGATGACAATGTTGGCGGTGGTCGTGGGGTGGGGTGGCATGGGGTATTTGTAACTAATTATTTGATTGATTGTGACCAATAAATTGGTTAAACTGTGACCAATAAATAATATGTGACCTAAATATGATTGTGACTCATAATTTATTAAATTATGATAAAAAAATAACTTATGATCAATAAATTTGATAATTTGTGACTTATAAAATTTGTGATTTGTGATCGATAAATAAATTGTAACCTATAAAAATTTTTATTTGAGACATTTGAATAAATTGTGACTTATAAAATAATTTGTGATCTATAAAATTTTTGATTTATGATCTAGATATAATTTTTGACCAATTAATACTATAATTTGTGACCAAATTGTATAAAATTGTGACCTTAATATATTTAATTAATTATTTTATAAATAAATGTTAATTAATATCTGATTTTTGAAATTCTAAACTTTTTTTTCTTAGTTTTGAAATGCGAGATACTTGATATCTTAGATATGAAATTTTTCCTTAGATTAATTAACTTACTGACGAAGTTTAACTAATTTGATTAATTAACTATTTGGCTGGCTTGTATTTAATGGGTGGGTCAATCCCACTTAAATATCTATCAATAAGTAGTTAGGGTTTAAGAAATCATAATACATCTCATAATTATCATAATCATGCTTGCAAAAGAAAGAGAAATCCTAATATCTCATTCTTGTTTTCTTGGGTAAATTTTTATTGGAGGTTGGCCAAATGTGGTATGAAAAGATCATGATTCACATAGGTATGCAAATTGTGATTGTTTGTATTCCAAAATTCGTAAATGAGTTTGCAAATTTGCTGAATGTACAATTATAATCATAGTTTCTATTTAAACACAAAGACAATCTTTGAGGAGAATTAAAATTATTTTTAAATTACGTTGTGTATGTATAAGTAAATTCCCAACATCGTCTTGATTGACCAGATTCATCTTTTTAAATTTTCATCAAAAGCTCCAAACGGTGTGGGTAGCGACTCGAGACTTGAGCAGGCCAATTTTCCCTACTATAATACCAAGTTGAGCCATCTTTCAATAACTTATTCTTATAAATAGGAATCATATTTATTAAAAATTTTAATCTCCAAAAGTTATTTTGGGTCAATGGTCCCCCAAAATTCGCAGGCAAGGAGCGTTAAGATTAGTAGCTGGAGAATTCATTACATGTTCTTTTCAACAGAAGGAGACGTGCGTACAGAGGGGACGAAATGTCCAACCATTTATGGCACAGAAAAGTAGGAAAAAATAATTGAAGGGATTAGGGATCAAATTTTACCTCTAAAAAATAGATATTCTTTGTATCTTTCATCATTTGTATTTTTTTATGTTTTCATATCCCTACAAAGTTTGTTGGTTTGTACCTTAATCTACAGTCCCTCTCTTGCTACGATTGAATGTTGATGGTTGGAGGTGGTTGAGGGCTGGAAACACGTTTTTTTAATGATGTAATATGTGTAAAGAATTTACAATTGCAAGAAGTTTGGGGCTTGTCCGAGCAATCGTGCTACATGTACATCATTTTTTACATTATTGTTTACATTGTGTCATTTGTCAACACATACTATTTGACAATTTAAAAAAGCCACTTTATCCGCCTACAATTTTTTGAAAACAAATGAGATGTCAAACACAGTGTAAGTCATTGAAAGTACATATAGCATTATTCTTGTTCGAGAGACAACTCTAAACCTAAATAGATTTATTTCTTATGTATATAATGCATCCATCATGCAAAATGTTACATCTTTGGTGCATAATATTATATAGTATTGAGCAGTATTTAAGAAAGAAGTAAGTTATTTTTCAATATGTTCAAAACTTAATACGTATCAAATATACAACTGATTTAATTGTGGAAATTATGCTTACAACCTGTTCGGGCTCCATTTTACCAAGAAACTGTATTTTGGAATACTAAAAAGTTAGAGAATGTGTGGTTGAAAAAGAAAGAAAATTTTTTAGTTTCGTGTAAAATTATTTTATACGAGAATGTATAATTAAAAATGAGTATTAAAAAAAATGAGTTTTGAGAATAACGAGGTTCAAACGGGGCCTTAACCAACAAAAGAGTACTCGTGTCCTGATGTAATCCTAAAGGGCTTGTAGCTGAAACCTTCATTTTTTAGGTCATGTTTGGGCGCGATTCTCACTTAATGAAAATCGATNTAATGAAAATCGATTTTGGAACCGTTTATGATTGACCACGTGTAAGCAGATTGTGGTTAGTCAAATAAATCTACATGGGTGAATGACTATTTTGCCCTCACTTTTACGTGATGGCCCTGAAATCTTCTGACACATAATGTAATGGTAGGCTTCATTTGGAATTTTGCTCTGACACAACATTCAGTCCATTTCACCGATTTTTTACCGTTGCAAGCCTCAACGGTAAAAAAGTTACTTATAATCAGTTTTTAATTTCCCTGTTCGCAATCTATTCAACCAATAGCTTCTTTATAAACATCTTTTGTACTGAACTTCAATGTGACCACAAAAAATTTCTCTCTCATCAATAAGAGGGTCCCATGATCCATCTACTGTACTGGTGACATAATGAATGACCTACAATCATGATATATTAAAGATTAAAGTTTTTAGGTGGCTTGTTCATTCGACATTTCAAATCTCAACTAAAGAAGTTTGAATTATTGCTAATTGTTCGTTATTTATGTACATTTTAAATGATATTTGAATATGTGGCAAAATCAAAGTTATTGATTGTTTTAAGTATTGGACAAATCAATAGTAAAAAATTTGTGCGCTATATGATAGAATATAAATCAAAATGTCAATTAGAATATATATGTAGCAAAACTGAATTTTTTTTACAACCAACCACATTATAGAATGCCAAGTGGCTTGTTCTTTCAAGTGAAGGTTGTTGAGAAATGCTGATGATGAACGGAAATAAAACCAGCAACAAGAAATTTCTCGTTTTGTTTTCACTTGTTTTTCTCATGGTTAACCACTTTCATCGCTTCCAACGTCACTACTCATTGTTAATTTGAACAATATCCAATAAATGTAGCTTTTTATAACAATATATGACACATTCGACAATGTTTCTGAAAAGTCAAAAACAACTTTTGAATGACCTAAGTCATGATATATTAAAGATTAAAGTTTTTAGGTGGCCTATTCTTTCGACATTTAAAATCTCAACTTAAAGAGTTTGGATTATGCTAGTTGTACATTATTTGTGTAAAATTTGGATGATATTTGAATATGTATCAAAATCAAGGACATTGATTGTTTAAAGTGTTAGACAAATTAATAGTGATTTTCGTGTTCCGAAAAAATCAAAATCAAATCTTGAAATTTCTGTTTCTTTCACTCTCCGATTTGTCTCCAATTTTGCCTCAAGAAGTGGTGGCGGCGATAGTGACGATGACGATGACTGTGAAAGGTGAGGTGATGGCCGGCTAGCCGGTGGTAGGAGGTAGGCGTTTCCTGGTTTCATATTGATTATGGGGTTGGGGATAGGGGGCAGGTGGAAAGTTTTGTTTCAGTTTATTTATTATTATTTTTTTAAAGTTTGATTTAATATTTTAATTGTTTATAATAGGAAAATCTAAATTTACGATACTCCTTTTCTTTTGGTCAAAATTGGTCAAAGTCAACTATTCTGGATCAATTAACGATATTTTGGACAGACTCCTTCCACAAGGACCACAACTGTATATTTATTAAAAGGTTAGGGATTTTTGCTAGCACAAAATGAAGGTTAGGGTAAATCTTGCAAAAATTGAAAAGGTTAGGGATCGTTGCTGCAATTTTTCCTTATAATAAATAAGATTTAAACTTATATTTTTTTCTCACATAGTTGACCTAACCAAACAAGGGATTACTATATCCAAAATAGTCCCCTCACCTCAATCATTAAGCATTGAATCAAGCTCGATCTAATAAGGGTTACAACAACTTTCTCATTAGTGAATTATATTTTTGCAAGTTAGCTTGTAAAGAATTTCAATCTTTATATTCTCTCTTTCTTAATTGCAGATTTCTGTTGAAAACACGATAAGTAATGGGTGTTGTCGGAAATTCGACTATCTCAATCGAAAGATCAAATAAAATGAGCAGAAAAAATGA
>CAIGRT010094946.1:0-10701 GCA_903798405.1 Fraxinus platypoda | reverse complement strand
TGATTTTTGAAATTTAAAACCTCTAGTCTTAATTTTGAAATGAAGATACTTAAAAACTTGATTCATACCACTACCAAGGCTGTGCCGATTCCATTTCCGTTGCCTAACTCGACACCAAAGCCACAAACACCACCTATCTACTCACCCCGCCACCAGTTTTCTCCCCACCACCACCTGTCCAGTCACCTCCACCACCTAATCAGAGAAATCATCGAAGAAGATCGCCGCGGGAGAGTGAGAGAGAGAGAGAGAGAGAGAGAGAGAGAGAGAGAGAGAAATAAATTAGGGTGGTTTGAGATTAAAATTGAAATGGGTGGGTGGGGTTGGGTTAGGTGAATATGTAGATAATTTTAATTTATATTATTTTAATTATAACCTGATTTATGAAAAATTAAACTTAAAATCTGATTAATGAAATGTAAACTTAAAAAACAGGGATAGGTGTAATTTCCTCTAATTATATTNATTTTTAAAAACAGTCGCACACAAATTGGAAGTCATTCATCCAAAAATTATCAGTTTTGAATATCTTGTCCAAAAGACTTTAGAATTGCCTTTAATTAGATCCCAAACATGCTAAATGAAATTTCACCTTATGGCTCCTGAAAAGAAGCTCTTCTCTTCGTTCATTCTTCCAAGAAACAACCTGCGCACCATACAGAAGCACCTAGAGCAACAAATGAACATGTTGAGTAAGATTCCTTTCAAACCTTCGTCCATAACTTTGTACTGCAATCAAAATAATAGCAATTTGTGGCCTGACCATACAAGCATGGAAGTAGTTATTTAGAACGAATTCCGTTCAAATGGTGATTATTTTCCTTCAAGAATTCAAATGGAACTTTAGCTTTTTCAAATATATTTTATATTCCACTTTCACTTCAAATAGTAACTCTTAATTCCAATTCAAAAGCCCTAAACAGAGCAAGAAACATATATAACGAAAAAGAACAGTGATAGCAATTATAGTTTTAATGAATCAGAATAAAACAAACAAACTAAATACAACATGAAATGTGAACTCAATTAACTTATTCCAGTCACCGTAAATCCTGAAATCGAGAAAAGGGAAGGAAAAAAAAAAGTGCGAACCTCGGCTGTCGAACCGGTGGGCTCAGTCAATATAATCCGAGATAATCCATCGCCGTCCTGAATCATGTTCACCGGCATCGTAATTTTCCTCAATTTTTCTCTCAAACTCCTCCGGATTGGGTGTAGTTTTCCTTTCCTCCACTCCAGCTATACGCAAAAACACATAAAATCAATATGAAATAAAGACACGTAGTGAAGAAATCAAAAACATAATACAGCGAAATAATTGAGCACGAAAATAACAATAAGAACGGAAGAAGAAAGTAATCATACGTTTTCGCGCACAGAAATCTATAATCAAATGATCAACTTAATAAATAAACGGTTTGGAGTTTGAAGAACAGGCCACCAACTTCACAGACAACTCCATTATTATTACAACAAGGATTATATAATAAGAGGAATAGTAATTTTTTATTTATTTATTTTTTTGGGAAAATACGTGGTTAAAAAAAAATTGAATTTATTTATAATAGTATTTTATAAGAAAATGTGGTTGATAAAAATAGAGAAAAAATAAATTATAATTTAATAGAAAATAATAGAGGGCCAAACGGGGCATAACCATCTACTCATTCCGTCGCATAAAGATACTCATGTTTTCCTTTTTACTCCGTCACAAATTATTGTCTTGTTTCTTCTTCGAGAGTGTAGTTAATATATTAATTTTTTAATATGCCCTATTTAATGTGTTTTATTATCACAAATATAAATTACTTCATTAGTTAATTGTAATTGAAATAATAAATTAAAAATAAATTTTTTTTTATCTTCCATGATATTTATTCATTTGTATTCGATGATTTTGGAATATTAATTACCTTGATTCTTGCATTAAATAATGATTAGTACCGAGAACAATTTAATTACCTTGGATATTGCATGCATAATTTAATTATCTTGATTATTGATTACATATACAGATATATTAGGAAAAATAATAATAAAATTTATTATTTCAACCATATTAACTAAATTTTCTTCTTAATTTATGTATAAAAAGAAATAGATGAGAATAACGAAATTCACAATACTTCTGAGCCGCATAATTTTGGAAAAATGTATTTTGGAATAGTAGATTGATGAAAATTGTATGGTTGAAAAAGAAGAAAAATTTATTGATATGATAAAAAATATTATTTTATTGAAGAATATGTGATTGAAAATGTGTAGAAGGATGATAATGAAAATTTTAACGTATCTCAAACAGGGCTTACAATGAATTATACGATTATTAAACGTACAATTGATTTTTGTCATTGGATTCTTTGTAGGTCCTTTTAAGCTAACAATCGGACCTACTAACACTAGCTTTTTGGGCGCTTCTAGCCAGCCAGCCACTGGCTGCCGGCTGGTGCATGTGGACCGTCCATATCAGCAAACAAAAATATAGTACACGGCCCCACAGACGCCGACTTTTTTTCTTGTTTTTTCTTTTTATTGTTTACGTTTTAAATCAATAGACTAGATGCCTAACTGGGTCCCACAAGCAGGGGCAGACCCACGTGGGATCATGTGGAGTCAAGTGACACTACAAAAATTGCTGATTTTTTTTTTTTTTATATATATAATTGAAATCTGTAACTCAAGTGACTCAGTTGCCTAACCTGACTTATGTTTGCCCAATGTCCATTGCCTAAGCCCAATTGCCCCCATTTCCTCACAAAATTACTGTTCTTTGCGGTTTACCTCTCTTTTAATCATTTCCCATTTGGCCTAAGCCTCAACCCCAACTTCCCAGAGAAGGATCGACAAAGAACTCCACTATCGAGACCACCACTGTTATTTTATCACTCCTGCTTTTGCTTTGTCATAATTTTGTAGTTTTCCACCGGTTCAAGTAACAACAAATCGTCCGCCTACTTGCTTGATTTTACATATTTCTATTCTAATATTTAACTTCTGTTTGTTCCAACTTCTTTTCCTATTAATAGAAAAAATAGGACCTCTTTTTAAAAATTGGTGGGTCCCAACAAGACACAAATGGTCAAAAATGGTAGGCATGACCACTGTTCCAACGGTTTTTTTTCTTCTATTAATGAGCAACAAACAGAGGCTTACTCGAATTTGAGAATTATTGTCGACCCCATTGCTTGTTATCTTGTGATTCTTGTCAAAAAAAATTGACAAATTACGGATAAACCTAATAATGTTCATAATGTTTAAATGATTTAAGGAGATTGGTCATTGGCTCATTGGTTAGCTTCACTTGGGTTCGATATTTATTCAGTTTAGATTTAGTGTTGCTGTCTTAAGAGGAATTGGGGTTTAATTCAATCGATTTGGAAGAAAGGGAAGTGGAGAACTGAGAACTATTGTCTATTAACAAATTATTCTAATTTCTAATGCTGATTTTGGAAGTCATAATTTTGAAATGACATCTGGCAAGATTATATTTCGTATGTTGTCATGTCAAATGTGTTATTGAATAATCTTTTATCTTTGATAGGTGCTCGTGGACGGTGGAGATATACGTTGCTTGATCAAAAGAAATTATTATCAATTTCAAGTTTGGACTTCATTTTCTCAATTCCAATTAAGTAATGCCTAACTCGGTGATTTAGAATTGTTCTTGAAATTAATTGTTGTTTATCATGAATTTAGTGTTGGCTTTTGATGAATAATGAAATATGGTATTTATTTATGAATTTAATTTAATTTAATTTTGTAACAGTCATGGAATATTTTAAACTAAAATCTGTGTTTTCAAGTGGAAAGATTATTTTCTATAATGAAAATTGTCAAGAATCGTCTGCATAATCGAATGGAGATTAATGGTTAAGTGATAGTTTGATTGCATATATTGATAATGATGTATTAGGCAATCTGAATGGTGATGTAATTATAAGACATTTTTTTAGTACGAAAATGCGTAGGCTACAGTTGTAGTAGTGTATTGATTTATTTTTGTTAATGATGTATTGTTTAAAAAAAATGAATTTTAATTTTTGACCCCACAATACAAAATGTTTAGGTCCGTCCCTGCCCACGAGCCTAAACATATCCAATATAAGTGTGTGTTTGGCATGGTTTGTAAGTGCTTATAAGTTGGAGGGGTATCAATAATAAATATATAGTTAATTGTACGTCCGCTAGTGCTTAAAGCTATGTAGTTCAATTTGCATTGGAACACCTATCTATGTGACAATAGTGCTTAAAGAAATGTAGTTCAATTTGGGTTAGAACACCTATCCGCGTGCCAATATTGATATTAAAGTTGAAGTTAAAGAGCCTGTTTGAGTCATATTTTTTTTATTTTAAAAAAATAAGGAAAATTTTTAAATTTTCGTATAATATTATTTTATTGAAGAATGTGTGATTAAAAATAAGAGAGAAAAATGTATTTTGAAAATAATGGGAACTAAAGAAGAGCAAAATATGATCAACGAGACCAAATTTAATTTAACTTACCATAATTTAACACCAGTTGAGCTACATGCTGAATCTAGTCTAGTTGTACAAGTAACATGGACAAATTTTCGAAATAATGTATTTATATTTATAAAATTTCAAAATATGCGATAAATTTTGTAATGTGCTTCCTCGGATAGAAAAATTGTATTTAAGGCATGTTTGATATTTCTTACGTACGTAATATGAAAGTATAATCATTCTGAATATATGAAGGGATATTAATGTTTATTCAAGGATCACACGAATTATGATGCGGCTTCTCAATTTGTCCAAGTGTTCTTTAGCAGTCGCCAACGCACCTACCATGACAATCCAGCCGTCCGAAGTTCAAGTTCGATCTATTAGATTCTTCAATTTGTTTATTTAAAGTAGTGTTCTAAAAAACGTAAAGCGTTGTTAGAAATGGAGACCAAATTTCAAGTTTTACGAATTTAAGCAAACATAAACAACTCCAAGATTTTAAAAAAATGTTTTCTTATTTTTAATATTATTGTAAATTTTTAATTATTTATAAAAATTATTTAATAATTAAAATAATACATATCAAACATTTAAAATTATAAAATATTATATTTACTTCATAATTCCTATAATTAGTTAATTATACAATTTTCAAGCTTTCGAAATACAAAAATTAATATTTTTCATAGTTTCAATTCTCAACTAAACAAGTTTTATTTAGTAGATTTATAGGGATTTCATATATATTTTCAAAATTTCCAACAAAATACGAGTCTTAAGATCATAATTACACAATGTATACAGTAAAAATCTTATTTAATTTTTTATCTTATAAAGTCATTTTTAACTTTTGTATGGATAAAGTCTTTCAAAATTTTGAAATTAAAGGCAAATTATTTAAAAAAATAAAATTTAAAAACTAAAGTCAAATAAAAGAATTTTTTTTTTAAAAGAAAAAATTTAATGAAATGTGCATATGGAATACGAAGAGAGGAGTCATCTATTTAGGAATTGAAGATATATATATATATATAAAGAAAAAAAAATGCACCTTGGCCTCTGGCACAAAGCGAGATGCTTTGCCTGAGCTTTTAGCTTAGGAAATATCTAGGCGTCGTCTAAACAAGATTTATAGAACACTGATTTAAGGAATTGTAAAAAAATATATATATATACACACACACACACATTTTTATTTAGATTAATTCCATAGGATAACTGTGAAATTTTAGATAAAGCCTCCTTCAGATGATGCACTACACAAGGCATCTTATGCAGCAGAGCACTTTGTCTAGAATACTTTTAAACCGACGGTTCTTATCTAATTACTTTTCTCGTTGATAAATGATAGGCTTAGTTGACTAAAACTGTCCCTTACTAAAGAAAAAAATCATAGTTTGGCCCACACAGAATGTCAAGAATGTACTGTAGCAGATTCTCAAGGTATATGTAAATGTAACTTGAATCTGTTCACCAGGAAAAAAAATAAAAAATAAAATAATAATAATAATAATGGGAAATTAATCTTCAACAATCCACACATACGGATTTCTTCTAGACTTTCTCAATTCCAATGGAGTTTATCATCAATTTGGTAAGCTATTGCCTGACAAACTTGTTAATCAGATGGAAGCCACTCCTCGGCCTGACAATCCATAAGCCACAAAAACAGTTGAAAGAAGACCGTGTATCCACCATTTTCCCATCCTGCTTGAGAGACCTCGAGGACCCTTGTTTACGGATTTCTCGTGAACATTCCCTTGGCATTACACAATATGCCATTGTTTCATCATAAGGTTTATTTCAGCAACCGTCTAAAAAACTTCAAAATAATCATTGAAGTAATTTTCTTACAGTAGTAGTCACTCGAGTTTTTCATATGGTTACACTCAATGTGTATCTAAATCCAACTTGCTCCGAGTTTATAATACTCATTGATAAGCCATTTTATGACAAAACAGACAAACCATAAGCCAAATGTCCCATAGTTGATTAGCTATTTTTGCATGGATTTGTGTGCTTCAAGAAATTATACCCATCAAGTGTCTAACTAAAAGAAAAGGCACAAAATTTTAAACAATAACATCACCTAAAATATCACATTTGGATTTCGATCTCCTCCCATCCAAGGAAGTGGCCATCCAGTCTGCTGAGAAAAGTGGAGGATAATTCACTCAGAGAGCAATTAAGAACCATCAGTTGAAAAGATTTGTAGAATAAATGAAAAATACCATCTTTAAAGCATCGAATAGCCAAAGGGTTTGCTCCACAATATTTAAGCCTGAAAAATCACAGACTAGCAGTGGAAAGGCATATTATTGGTGTTCACCAGCCCTTGCTTCATCAACTGGAGTAGGTTTGTGGCTCCTAGCTGCCTAAGCTCATCTGTTTGCCATATTGAAGTTACCTCCCTCACCTATATCATCAGAAAGACTCAACTCAAGGGCCAATGAAAATTTTTCGAAAAAATTCTTGGCATTTTTTCCCACTGATCTAAGGAGTGCCCACAAGATCTTTTATAAGCATCGGAAGATCTTCATGCCCAAGGTAAGTTGGTTTATCTGTGTTGGATGTGCTGTGAGGACAATTTCAACCCTCCTGCAGCACTAAAAACTATCACATATCCCCAACAACTCTCCTCACCATTAAACAATAACAGAGAGCAATAAAGATCTGGATATCATCAATTACCAGTAATTTTTCCTTCAGGATCAGCATGAAAAATTGTCACATTGCCTGCGTACTTTTAGCCTCCTACACGAGAGCAACCAGTCACACCAGGAGGCGGCTTGACATTCTCAAGAACATCCTCGACAAAGCCAACCAGAAGGAGGCTTGACATTCACAAGAACATCCTCGACAAAGCCATCCACATGAGGTTTCACCAGTATACAATCAAATTGTCACACAAACTAGCACAAGCTCATAGGAAGTTTGAGAACAGCAGCCATATTAATAGGAGAAATTTGTTAAAACCAGAAAAGTTATAGAAAAATATGATATCTCGAACTTAATCCTGATTCCAGCTATAACAGAACACATAGAAACACTGGCCAAGTCAAACTCACCAGCTTGACTCTACCACATCAATTGGCATGTTCTTTTAGAACCAAAATGAACAGTCGGTCTCTTGAATTAATGTCACCAGTAATCCCCACAAGAACAAGATCCATCTCTAAAATGGTGGAAGCGGTTGATGTCTCTAATAATTATTTCCCGTGAAACAATTTTACAGATATACTTGAATGCTGCATGGCAGTCCAAACAGATTCGGAGGTTCTTTTTCACACGAATGGGAGCTCCTGGTGGGGTGGCA
This sequence comes from Fraxinus platypoda, assembly GCA_903798405.1. Taxonomy (NCBI): domain Eukaryota; kingdom Viridiplantae; phylum Streptophyta; class Magnoliopsida; order Lamiales; family Oleaceae; genus Fraxinus; species Fraxinus platypoda. The sequence continues at coordinate 2,918 of CAIGRT010094946.1, read as the reverse complement.
ATCAGTGCAAAAGCTACTGCAAGTTTCTCACTGTGGTATGAGAGAAGAAGCTCCTTTTCTCTCTTTCCAACATCATGGAGGCCAATCTCTATCATAGGAATGTATCCAGCTTTGGCCATTAAGTGGCCCAACTCCTCAAGTTTTGCATATATCTCTTCACTTCTCGAATGGCTTCTATCTCCTACTATAAAAGTATATATTTTGTCCTTTACCTCTATCCAACTCATACCGGGTTCCTTCTTCACTTTACTGTCTTTCATCAATCTTCTAACTTTTGCAACATTTTCCCATGATCCTGCAGATGCATAAATATTTGCAAGAAGAACATGAGTACCAGATTTTTCTGGTTCAAGAATGAAGAGCATCTCAGCAGCACGTTGGCCTATATCTATATTTTTGTGAATCCTTGCGGCACCAAGAAGTGCCCCCCAAATGGAGGCATTAGCTTCAAATTGCATCTTATCTACAAGATTCATCGCAGCATCCAATTTTCCTGCTCGGCCAAGGACATCAATCATGCATGCATAATGCTCTGGTGTTGGTTCTATTCCAAATTCCACTTTCATTGTCTCAAAATATTTTTGGGCTTCGTCAACTAGACCAGCATGATTACACGCATAAAGGACACAAACTAATGTTACATGATTTGGAGATACACCATCCTTTAACATCTCACCAAATAATTGTATGGCCTCTTTACCATGCCCATGTTGTGCGAGGCCCCCAATCATTGCAGACCAGGAGACGACACCTCTCTCAGGTATCTCATAGAAAGCACGACCAGCATCCTCTATGCTACCACATTTGGCATACATGTTGACAAGAGAATTTCCAGCAAAAACGTCGGAGATGAATCCAAGTTTCAATACATGAACATGGATTTGTTTGCCCTGTTCGTACGCTGATAACGTTGCACATGCATTAAGGAGAGAACTGCAAACAAATGAATCTGGCTTAAGATCCATTTCCAGCAGATTCAAATAAAGCTTCAAAGCTTCTTCACCTTGTCCATATTGAGCATAAGCTGTAATTATTGAAGTAAAAGATGGCAAATCTGGATTAATACATTCTTCAAAAACTCTCGAAGCATCGCCCACATGGGAGCATTTTCCATATGAATCAACAAGACTGTTTAGAACGAAGTTATCAGATTGGTACCCTGACTTCACGACTAGGATGTGAATTTGTCTACAGACATGAACATTCTGCAAGCCAGCAGTTGCATTGAGGACTGCTAGTAAAGTTGCCGGGTCAAATCCCATTTTTTGGTTGTACATCTCCACAAATAGGTTTAGAGCTTCTCCATCTTCCCCATTCTGTAAGTATCCAGAGATCATGGCATTCAGCGCAATCAAGTCCTTTTCTGGCATCAAATTATACAAAATCCCTGCATCCTTCATCAAACCACATTTGCAATACATGTCAATCAGACCAACACGCACATGTGAATCCATCACTGAATCCATCTTTATCAAAGTGGAGTGTAACTGCATACCCAATCCATGGAAACCCATCGCTGAACAAGCTTTAAGAGCACTTGATAAGGTGAACATATTCGGGCGTACTCCCAATCTTTTCATCTGATCCAACAATTTCAAAGCCCTGTCATAATATTCATGAAGTACACAACCAGATATAAGAGCATTCCAAGAAACAATATCAGGTTCAGTAATGTTTTCAAAAACTGCAATCGCATCATCAAGAACCCATGCCTTTGCGTACATGTCAACAAGTGCATTTGACGAGAACGGATCGCTCTCATATCCAAGTTTCACCAAATAGCCATGAATCTTCTTCCCCTGATTAATATCTCCTAATCCAGTTGCAGCATTCAGTAAAGTTGACAGACTAAACTCATCAGGCCTACTTCCACTACCAACCATTTCTTGAAACAATCCCAAAGCTTCCCTAAATGAATCACTCTGTGTATAACAGGAGAATAAAGCATTCCAAGAAACAACGTTCCTTTCCGAGATTTCATCAAACAACCTCCTAGAATCCAATAAGTAACCACACTTCGCATATAGGACAACTAAAGTATTCGCAACATAAACATCGGATTCAAACCCAGTGACCAATACAGCCCCATGAACTTGTTTCCCAAGGACAAAGTCTTTAGTACTCGCGCAAGCCTTGAGTACGCTAGGAAAGGTGAACTCGTTACACTTAATTCCCATTTTATGCATTTCGCGAAAAGCCAAAAGCGCTTCTTTACCAAGGCCATTCTGCGCATACCCAGATATCAAAGACGACCAAGAAACCAAGTCTGGTTCGGGATATTCCTCGATCAGCTTCCGGGCATATCCAAAAAGTTTACATTTGGAGTACAAATTAATAAAATGATTCCTGTGTGTAGAGTCCTCGAACAATCCGATTTTGGTTAGGTGGGCGTGGAGTTGGAGACCCGGGTTAAGTGACCTGGCTTGGGAAAGCTGTGATAATCGCTTCGAGTAGGAAACAGAGGTTGACAGAAACTTTCGGGTCAGAGTGGAGGGTTTTAACAGTAGGTAAAGTTTCAGATTTTTTTGGAGAGAATTTTGGCGCCAATGATTCATCGTAGTCCATTTGCAAATTAAGGGAACTTCACGTTCAATGTTTTTTACTTTTTCTTTTTTTTTGGGATTGTTTGGGGAAAATTGAGCAAGATATAAATTTACGTTATTGAGCCTTGAAGAGTTCTGAACCAAAATCGAACGCGCCTTCGGGAATTTATAGTAAAGTAGCTTACAGACGAACGCTGGTTAATGGGTGTGTTGAGGTGCACACTTTAGGGACGCCAGTGGGCCGGGTCAAGCAGCCAGATGGACTGCATCTGGAAACAGCAAGGAGGCAGCAGCAGCCGGGTTCGGCGGCGCCTAATGCGCAATCGCAGCTAGACACTGGTAATGCCGCCGTTGGGGTTGAACAACGAAGCACAG
>CAIGRT010094924.1:0-10827 GCA_903798405.1 Fraxinus platypoda | reverse complement strand
ATCATCAATCTTCAACAACTTGATCGGCTTCTAACGGCTTCTTATCACATATTTGAATTGGATCCTTATCTTTATCCTTAACATCTAGTCCATCCACTGCTTCTAGTTGAGCAGCCGACGTTGACCCGTCGGCGTTGACCGGTCAACGTCCGCCCGAGCTGGGATGGCGGGCTGGGTCCGTCCCTACTTGGTAGGCTTGTGGTCATTGCTTGAACAAGCCTCCGATGATCCTAGCATATCATATTTCCCAATGAATATAACTAAAAGCATCCGCAACTAGTAGTTGCCGTTGACAAAGCCTTAGAGCTTTCTATTGGAAACAGAAGGATGAATTGCTTCTTTATTTTTAACACGCGCTTTAACAAGTTTTTATAGTGTAAGAATTGATTTTCACATGTCCACCTCACAATCGGCTTGATTGAAGAGAAAGTGATTACTCTCTCACTAGTTTGTCATTCAATATATGTGCAGATAGTATCGAATGGCGAATACAAATGTGTACAGCATCGGGTTTTGGCTAGCTCTTCCATGGAATCTCGCATTTCTATCGTCATGTTTTTCAATCTTGACAAATGGAGAGAATCCGGAAAGTGTGGACCTCGGCCAGAGTTGTTGACCGGAAAAAAACAGCTCTATATCGGGATTTTACAGCACAAGAGTTCCCCCAGAACTTCTACGGCAAAGGATTGGCGCGTTCTCAATTTTCGCATGCTATCATAAATAAAATCTGTCGAACAATATAATCACAACACGCGAGCATCAAATCAAATACGAAAGGAGAAAAAGTATAAAAGTTTACGTCTGCTAGTTACTAAATTTTGAAAAGAAAAGAAAATAATTCCAAATATATATATATATAATTTTTCGAAATATTTGCATTCCCAAACTCCATAGAAGCATTCCAAATCTTTTTTTTTTTTTTTATTGACTCTATGGAAAACTTTTCTCTTTCAGTTCTTATTTTTTCTTAGTGCTCGAAGACTTTCTTTTCTTTGAGCGTATGAATTCAAGCAAAGATTTCAAGAGAAGATATTATGTGCCAAATAAAGTAGATTAATGTTCAAACTCTCAATTGTCATCTTGAAAACACAATCAAAATCTCCTAGTCACACTAATTTTACAAAAATGGATGAATTTAAGGGGGGAAAAAACATTTGTATGTATTGAAGTTATCAACTAATATTGTAATACATATGATTTTAATTTCAAGCTATTTTGAAAATTTTAAGTGGATGAATAAGAATTAGGAATGGCAACGGGATAGGACGGGGCAGGGTAGGGGCAACCTCACCCGCCCCGTTACACGTTTAAGGCAGGGTGGGGCGGGCCCTTGCCCCGTTTACTACCCAGTTTAATTTTTTTTTTTTTTTGAAGTTTTTGATAATTTATTTTATTATCCACATTCATTAAATTTAGATAAATAATTTTAGTTGTCATTTTCTATTAGAACTAATGAAAATTTTCATTTAAAGTATTGAATTCTAAAAAATTAAAAAATAAAAAATAAACGAGGCGGGGGCAAAATTTCCCGCCCTTCCAGCTCCGCAGGGTACCGGGTTTGTCGAGTTTTTTTGCCATCCCTAATAAGAATGTTGAGAAAGTTTTTTATTTGTTTATTCAAGATATAAAGTTTGAGACATGGAAATTTCTAACCATCAATATTAGAAATTATATACTTGATTATTATAACGCAATTAATAAGTCAATTGATCTCAAATTACAACACGTGCAAAACAAATCCCCAAATTTTCACGAACTTGCACATGTTTAACGTTGTGATAGAGACTAAATGAAGTAAACATTTTGTGTCTCTAATTCAAATATTGGACCTTGATGTCCAGAACCTAAGAAAATTAACGACTTTGGCGTGTAAACAGGCTGACTCAATCACTTGCCGAAATATATACAGGAGACTAAAGTCAAAAAACATGCAAACAGCATTCCGCCGCCCCCCCGTAATTCATGCTTCTGGAGAAATAAAGTCCCTGTTTGATGACTATTATTTGAGAAAAATAATGTTTTGAATAATGATTTTTAAAAAAGCACGTGGATAAAAAGTAGGCAATATTTTTAAATTTACGTGCTTTATTGTGAATGTATTGTTCAAAATGAATATGTAGAAAAAATAATAGTTATCAAATAGGGACAAAGTAAAACTTTCATTTATTTAAGTTGAATGTTTTGTGTTCTTTTCTTGAAACAAATATGTTCCGTCTAGTAGTAATGATAGATTCGAGCAATTTATCAAAAATTTCTTAATTAGAAAAATTAAACTTGGTGAATTTTTTTTTTTTTTTTTTTTGAGATGGAATATTAATAAAATTAAACTTTGTGCACCTCAAATTTTTATTTTTATCTATTTTGAGATGAAAATTTCAATCTTACAGAAGTAGCACTTCAATCTAAGTTGTTTTTGCAATAGATGATGATATCTTTATTTATGATCAAACTATGATGCAAGTATGGTTAAGTGGCACAAATGATGCTTGAACATTGGCCCCATCAAGAAAATTGAAAATTTGAGTCGATTAAACACAAATGGTGGACTTCACACTCTTTACAAACAAAAATGTCACATGTTTCATTCTCATACACAGCTTGCTTACGTGACATCATTCATATATTCCCCTTATATAAAACCCAACATGTTACACCCAGATTTCCTCCATCCCAAGAAAACATCACTTCCATCATTTCACGCACACACAATGGAGAACATTAATAGTGATGAATACACACACTATTTGGAAACAATTGATTTCCTCCAAGATGAAGAACTTCAACGGTAAAATTTTCTCTTTTCTTAACTCATGCATTCATGTTTGTTGTCATGTGTTCCATGTAAACCTGAACCCAAACACGAATTCTGAATTTTATATTCGCGTTCTGTGTCCTGTGTTCGTGTCTATGGAGTATACATTAATGAGATTGATTAGATCTTAACAGTCATTTGGATGAAGTAATTCCTACACACAACGATTCAAGCTCTCACGATGGAACACAGTCATCATTGATGTCCAACAACAACATTGTTTCAGAGAGGAATAGAAGGAAGAAACTCAATGAAAGGCTCTATGCACTAAGATCAGTAGTTCCCGACATTACAAAGGTATAAAAAATATATTTTCCATTCTTTACTTATTCTACCAGAAAAATGATTAGAGAATATTTGTGTAGAACCATCCGAAAGATTAAACTGTTAGAGAGGATTACAAGTATATATTGTATTCAACATGTCGCCTCAAGTGTAAGCGGGATTTGTGTGTTCGCAATTTTATTTTAGCAGGCGTCAACGAGATTTGAACTCCAGTTTTTCTTTGATTGATATATGTTTAGCCACTCCATCCGAGAACTTAAATTGTTAGAAGGAATACATGTATACCATTTAAATATTTTATTCAATAGTTTGATTGTGCTTAGAAATACTTTCCACGTAAGTAAATTTTATTTGTATAAAAACTAACTTAATTTAAGATGACCTTAGACAAAAATTAAATAAGTATACTACTAACTTCAAATTTTTACATCTTCTATAGGTGTAAAAATTAAAAATATACTAACCCATCCAGAGGCATGGAGAAATAAAGGGCCTATACTAATTATGCATGTTTGGAAAGTATTTAAAAAGATTTAAATTATAAAATGATAAAAATGAGTGACAGATAAGTGAGTAGTACTTATGAATCATTAGGTATGTATGGATAAAAAGTGTCTCGATAGTTTATAACAATATAAAAACATGAGCCCATCATGGGCTAAATTCCATTGAAAATCATTGGTGTGATCAATATAACCTGTTTCTTCAAAAAATCAGATGCATAAAGAATCAATTGTCAAAGATGCCATTGATTATATTCAAAAATTGCATGAAGAAGAGAGGAAAATTCAAGCAGAAATATCAGACTGGGAATCTGCAGGAACATCATCAAAAAGTACAATTTCTGAGTTAGATCATGACGACAGTTTTTCTTCAAACCCAAAGAGAATAACAATTGAAAGTTTCTACGATTCTGGAGGATCAAGATCATCTCCCATTGAAGTTCTTGAGGTGGACTAATATTATTTCTTAATCATGATTAATTAATTGGATTTGTTTATTTATTTGGTTAGTTGATGAAATGATTACTGTTTATTAGTTGAGAGTATCCAGCATGGGAGAGAAGACGGTCGTAATTAGCCTCACTTGCAGCAAAAGAACAAATACAATAGTGAAATTATGTGAGATGTTTGAATCTTTGAACCTCGAAATCCTCAGTGTAAACATCACTTCTTTCTCTGATAGGGTTTTGAAGACTGTATTTATTCAGGTCATTCATCTCTCTCTCTCTCTCTCTCTCTCTTAACACACAAATGAATCTTTCTCAACTCTACACGTTGCACAACTTCTACCTTCTTTGAATACTGATTAGCTGATAGTCCAAAACAAACTATATGTTATGGAGGAGGTGATACGTTTGGATTTCTTGTGAACTTGTTCCTTTCCATTACCTTTCTTTTTCGTTGCGTATCTATGACAGGAAAAAGAAATGATCAGAGCTGTCTAATGTTGTACACGTTACTCCACGAACCACTATTTTACCTTCTTTTTGTTCTTTAGTATTGTCTAATGTAAGGAAATAAACCAGCGGAAGCAGAAAAACGAGATTCACACAGAACACCAATCGATCAACAAGAATACAGTTCTTTCACTTTATATAGGGCTCAGAAAAATTCACAAAGAATATTGTACCCGTCTGTACAAAAGGACTAGCCACAAAGACCACAAGCCCTAACTCAAACCACACAAAGCAGCCACTACAATGGTTCGAAGAATCTACTGTCAATCTAACCTCTCTACTCCTCAATCAAACAATCACCAAGACTAGAATCACAAAGACAAACACTATCACAAAGAATCGAAAGAGAAGACAGAGAGAACACGAAGAACACCCAGAAGCTTTTCGCACACTCAGACAGAAAGAGACCGAATGAAAAAACCTCACGAGAATGGCCCATCCAACTTCCAATATATAGGCCACCATACCACCGTAGATTAGGCTGAAGATCCAACGGACCAGAGCAACACACTTGGCATTTAAGTTGGGCCGGGTCTTGGGCTTTTCCTTTTGAGTTATTGGGCAATAGTTTTAGTTCCAGAACTTTCCAGCAATTTGGGCTTTAACCCATTTCATCATCGCCCCTTAAGTTGAAATCCAAAAGTCACAAATGGCATCAAATTCCAACATCTAATGTTGTACACGTTACTCCACGAACCACTATTTTTTTTTTATATAAGAACCCATATTGGCGAAAAGAATAATTTAAACATTACTTCATAGGCATTTGAAAAAACAGATTTAGAGATTGTTTTTGAACAATATAATATATGTACTCTCTTTTTCTTTGATTTTCCGGCTGTAGCTTTAATTAATTATGCTCATTGTTTAATAAATTTTTTACTCTTTTTTCAGGCTGATGAGACGGAGAAAGATATTCTGAGGATTAAGATAGAAACAGCCATAGCAGCTCTAAATGCTCCACACTATGCGCATAGCGACATTATGTTGATATGATAACATATTAATCACCATACACATTTTCAGTTATAAGTCTTAAAAATTTACTTATAAGTTACTTATAAGTAAATTAGTATAAGTTAAAATAAATAAGGGCTCTTTCCCCGTCCAACAAATTAGGTGATATTTTCCGTGGAATTTCTTTTTAAGGATTTCCGTTTTTTCTTCAGAGTTGGTATCGTATAAAATGTAATCGAACTTTTTAAAATATGTTTGACTTACTTGTAGCGTTAAGTTCATGTTTGTTATATAAAGTCGTACGTTCGGAAGCATGAGAATACACATCACAGATGAACATAGAAAATAGGACCGCGTTAAACTTAACATATTGAATTTCCATTGAATCATAAAACCCGTTTTGCAGTCGAATTTCGCAAATTTGGTGGTAATTAAAAACCTCGTTACTCATGAAATTTTCCATTTCCATTAAAATTAAGAGGGTTTGTATTGCCATCATAGTTTATTAGGAGCGAAAGATAGCGTTCCCGCAAAACACGCAGGATAAAAGAAGATAATAACCACGACTAGGATGTAGCATGCGAGCACTATATTAGTTCCTAAAATAGTTGAATACAAAGGAATCCAAAGTTAAAAATTTCCAAGTGAATTTCCGAAGAGTGAGTACTTAAGAGTCTCTAGATTCTTAATACTGAGACCTGTCTTGTGACATTCAACACTCATGCCAAGAAGTAACCAACTTTATAGACAATTGAGCCTGTCCATAGAAAATTTCTAATAGTCGAATTCACATCCGTTATCATAAAAAAAATGTAAAAAGAACCTATAAATCATAGAAGTGTGAGCACTCAGCGAGGAGCCATCGACCTTCCAAGGAAAATATTTGAGTCCTAGTGCATGAGTTGGTATGTCCCCTTCCAGCAGGGGCGGACCCATGGCAGTTGCCCCCACTGGGCTCTTAATTTTTTTCCTTTAAAAAAAAAAACAGCCCACCCAACCCAAGCCCAAGATTTTTAAAATGTTGAAAGAAGCCCAGCCCAGCCCAGCCCACCCTTCACTTTCCCTTTCCCCCCAGTTGCCCTTTAGTTCATTTCCCCCAATTCTCCCCGACTGAAGACGGCTGGTGACTGTGTTTTCCCCCAATGACTAGGGAGGACTCAATTGGAGAATTGCTGCTTAATCTCCCTAGGATAGCATCTTTGCCTCAGTTCCTGTTCAATATTCCGGGAGATACTAAGAAGTAAGAACCAAGCCAGGTAGGGTCTTTCAAGTTATGAAAAAGCAGAGGTAGAGGTATGAAGCTACATCGTCCCCAGTAACTTTTGTGTATATACATGCCCCGAATAGGTTTTCTTTAGTATGGGGATTTGGAAATCGAGATGAAGAATGTTGGTGCTTGGAATCCGTTTTAACCATCATGTACAAGAAAGTAGTGTTTTGCTGCATGTATATTTAATAATGTTTAGTGTGGTTTGAAGTTGCTATGTTGGTTGCATTTTTTAAAATTTCACCTGGCTTTAAGGCCCAAAAGTTGAAGATAGCCACCCCCCTCCAAACCCACTAATTTATGGGTTCAATTCAAAATATTGTATATTATTGCTGTGTATTGAAGGGGAGTCGAGTTTTGTACGCCTATAATGGTGCTGACCATGAAATTGAGAACTTGGCTGCATTGTGCTTAGAGATGACTCCTCCCTATCACAGATGGTATTTTCAGACCATGAATAAAAAAACTTTTGGGTTCTGATGGAGGATGGCTATGTGTATTTTTCTATAGTGAATGAGAATCTTGGCAACCCGAGAGTTCTTCGGTTTCTAGAAAATTTGGAGGATGAATTTAGGAAGGTGGCCAAAAGAGGTTCGAACAGGAGCATGTCTAATCTGAATTATGTGTGTTTACAAGAACAATTGGTGCCGGCTATACACAACGTATGGTTGCCTCATTGGAGCAACTCTCAGTTACGCATAAATAGTATCTGTTACAACAGTCAACAGTTATTAGACTTGTTATGCTTTATGATTTTGCCAACCTGTTTTCAAGTTATTGTGTATACTTCTTTGTCGACCCATTTTCAAGTCAGTGGATCCTCATTCGTTTTTTTTCTATGGTAAAGGGTGGGCACTCCACTTTGTGTGGTAGCGCAATAAAGAGGAAGTGAAAGAAAGAAGAGAGGAGGAATTGGAGAATTTGGGAGAGAAATTTAGAAACAATCTCACATATGTTATGCCGTAAAAATCATTATCTTCATCATTCAACAGACAACAGTACTAGTCCTATTTAGAGGTGAAATTCTTAAGATGACAGAATCTTAAAAAAGTAGCAATTCCTTGTGTTATGTTATTTCTTGTGTACCTTCTTGGCTGCTTCACTAGTATATTTTCTCTTGAATCTATGACTTGAAAGAAACTTTGTCATTTCACTGTTGGTATATTTATGCATTCTCTGTTGTAGGAAGATATGTTGAGATATTTTAACCGAATATCTCAAAATTCTATTGAAGAAAATCTGTCTCACCCCCCCGACCAATAATCCTGGGTCCGCCCCTGCCCTTCCTCTTGTAGTTTTGGTTTCTCCTCGAACCAATTGAGAGAAATCAGAGAAAAATCCAATTAAATAACGACATATAAAAATATACTTGAAAAGGATACACACAAACAATTAGGTTATGGTAGATCGAGTAGGAACATAATGTTATACATGTAGAAAGTATTGTATAAACTTTGTATCAAATTGTGTAGGAATCGGGTATTGTTTATAGGTGTTTTAGACATTTTCGAACAATTAGATTATGGTAGATCGAGTAGGAACTATTAAAAAGGATATTGAGTCTAACTCAATCTAACAAAACCAACTTATTAGGGAGGATTGTCCTCACCTTATTAAATGGATCGTGTAAATATCACGGGCCAATGTGGGACTCTAATACGTCCCTTCACGCACAGCGTAGCTAAACAACTATGAACAAATCGATATTGGATGCACTCAACATTGCAAAATTGGGCTTGACTCTGATACCATATTAGAAATAATATTGGGTCTAACTTAACCTAACAAAATCGATTTATTAGGGGATGACTGTCATTACCTTATTGAGTGGATAGTGTAAATATTACCGACCAATGTGGGACTCTAATAGAAACACAGTCTTATGCATATAGAAAGTATTGCATAAACATTGTATCAAATTGTGTAGGAGGTGTTGTTTATAGGTGTTTGACATTTTTTGAACTCAAGGAAAAATTATGTGCATTATTCCATGTTTAATGGCCTACTTGATATAGATTTTTATAAAATTGATTTTGTGAATTTTTTTTTTTTTCGAGAATGGATGGATAAAAGCAGGGAAACTTATAGGTCTACGTGCATGATTATTTTATTGAAAGAATGCGTGATTAAAATAAATTTAGAAAAAAATGAATTTTAAAAAATTTCCATCAAATATACAAAATAAATTAAAAGACCTGTATCAAACATAAATTATATGTAAAACTCAGACGCCCATTTTTAAAATTCATTAAAAGGCGTAAATATTCAACTTGCATTTTTTCATGAGTAATTACATTTTAATATAAGCTAGTCGTAGCAAACGTACGATACATATTATTATAAGATTTTCATTTTAAATCTTATAAAAATATTATTCTCACTTTTCTCCTTCATTCTTAAAAGTAAACAATAATTAACTCCAAATATGCTCCAAGTCAAGAACAAAAGTTCAACAATCAAATTTCAATACTCTTTTGAAATATTCCAAAGTCATGGTCAATTTGTTTCATTTGAAACATTGGAGGTATTAAGAATTGTAGGTACTCTATTTATATGTTGTACTATATTTTAAGCATATAATTTATAAGCATGTTTTGTAGTACTTTTAAGTGTTTGTAAATTGTGAGTCCGATAAAGAGTGAATAATAAGTGTGCAATAAATTCAAAACGTGACTATCTTAAATTAGCTTTGCCAGAAATACTATAAATTTCGTTTTTTTAAGTAAAGATTTCGAGAGAAGATTTTATTTCTCAAATGTTTAATCTCTCAATTGTCGTCTGGAAAATACACGAGTCATAACAATATTTGCATCCATCTTCTTATTCAAAGTTCATTGTAAGATAATTAATGTGAATATCAACGTTCAACTAATCGTTAGATAAATGTTTTAATATATGTGTCACCCAATTAAATAAAAATAAAAGGGTACCATATTGAAGAAACTTTAAATATAATTTGAATAAAATTGTCCGTAATATTATTTTATTTTGATATTAATGAATCTTTTAATATATTAAAGATAAAGGGTTTTGTAATTTTGTATCAGTACACAAAACAAGTCTCCCCCAAGAATGGATGAAAATGAGAAGAAAAAAATTGTACGTATTAAAGTTATAAAACATATTAAAATTAATACATAACATTTAATTCTTATAATTAACCTCATAAAACAATTTCCCGGTTAATTATTCAAAATTATAAAGTTTAAGACGTAGATTGAAATATCCATATTAGAAATAATTAACTTGATTATTAAAATGACACAATCAATTAGGTCAATTGGTCTCAAAATAAAACGTGCAGAACAAGTGCACAAAATTTCAAGGAACTTGCATGTTTAATGTAGGGATAAGTCAACCTAAATGCTGAAGAACGTTTTGTCTGACTATAATTCTTGTTTCAAATGTTTAACAAAACCTAAATTCAAATATTCCAGTATATGGTCAAGGACCTAAGAATATCGTTGAGTTTGGAGTGTAAACAGGCTGACTCAAGTTGTTGCCGAAATATATAGAGGAGACTAAGGTGAAATACATGCAAAACGCAATCCAGCCACCAAGTTGGGCTGAATAATGAGATCACCAAAGATGCACAAGGGATTTCGTATGCAAAATAACTCGGGTTACATAGATAAAATAACTAGGGTTGGGTTACATATAACGAGAGAATGATAAGGTTGTTCATCCGTTTTATCGTAATGGTAGATTTTACGATATTAAATCTGTCAAATTGGGTGTGACTCGAATTCTTTGTTGAAAATAATTGATAGTTTTAATTAAAGTGCACATTAAGAATAATTCTATTTGGAATGCAATTGTTGAATCATCTTCAAGTTTACCCCGACACATTCTAATTATTGATGTTCTATTTGAAAGCTCATTTAGAGTAAAAATTTGTGTTGGGATTGATGAAGACATTTTGATAAAGAAAATCAAGATTTTGCGAGTAAAGGGCCCAAAAGTGGGCGCCGCGGCGCCACGACAATTTTGGCCCGGCGTTGTAGCGTCATGGATGGTGCCGCCTACCTCTTCGCCTCTTGCGCAATT